>JAFNEN010000998.1:0-82500 GCA_019343175.1 Oedothorax gibbosus | reverse complement strand
TGAAGCAAAAAATCAGATTAGGCTACATTCCAAATTTCATTAAAAAATTTAAATTAGAATTTTATTTAAAATTTAAATAACTAAATATTTTTTATCTACATTGAAATAACATGCAAATTATATTTTTATTCATATTTTCACTGTTGCCATCCACAAGTCCCACAGACAAGTGGAATACGTCATTTTGAAGCAAAAATCAGATTAGGCTACATTCCATATTTCATTAAAAAATTTAAATTAGAAGTTTATTTAAAATTTAAATAACTAAAAATTTAATCTACATTGAAATAACATGCGAATTCCATTTTTATTCAATATTTTCACTGTTGCCATTTCGTTAAACGTATGAGAAACTTTATTTAAAATAAAAATAAAAACATTTGAAAAAATATTTATTTATGCGATGTAATTCAGTTTGGTTTGTTGTAATATCACAATCGAGTTCTTTTCATGGTTTATTATATATGTATGAAGAAAGATGCATAGAGAATTCTAACTTGGCATAAAAAATATGCAAAGTTTCGCTTTTATTTTTAAAGCATCAATTGCACTAATTATATATTTTTCAAAC
Source organism: Oedothorax gibbosus (assembly GCA_019343175.1). Classification (NCBI taxonomy): domain Eukaryota; kingdom Metazoa; phylum Arthropoda; class Arachnida; order Araneae; family Linyphiidae; genus Oedothorax; species Oedothorax gibbosus. Next base: position 81,929 of record JAFNEN010000998.1, on the reverse strand, counting down.
TGGTAAATAAATTTAACAAACGATAAATAACTGAATTTTCGAAAGAAATGTAAATGGTAAATTGTGGCGACACAAAGATATTTATTAAAAAAAATTACATTATTATTCTTCAAACTTCAAACAAATTAAGCAAATGATAAAGTCTAATTATTAAATCTGAGAAAGAAGATTAATGAAAATAATTAATTTTATCGTTTAAATGTTTAATTACAACTAGCTAAAGGCTCTGTTTGGCGAATTTCTTTCTGAGATGTATAAATAGTTTGTTTCCTGTTGAGCACAAATGTTGTGTGGAAGCGGTTTAAGTGACAGATTCTGTAACAAACCTACTTGTTTCAATACAAGAAATAAATGAGCTGCTTCGGTATTGGTATTTTTGGAAGTATTGAATATTCTAGTTTGTAATAAAGAAGTTAATAAAAATATATTAATAAAAATTGCAAACTGAAGTTGTGAGGTGAATTCTACTAAGGTCCATGCATGTATCTCTGGAGCGAAAATTATAAGTTTTCTATGACTTGGATGTTACAAATGATGAATATAGAAAAGTACGGCTGCTGAAAAGACAATTCTTAAGAGAGATTGTCAGTCCCATAAAGCTAATGCAGTGGTTTTAAAATCACAACTTCTGCCGAAGTATTGCTATGCGATGTTAGCCATTTCCCCCCAGGTATGGCGAATCAACATAACATCGAACGGAAACAAATTTGAAACGAAAATGTTATCTAGTAATTTAATTACATATTTTTGAAGTTTTTAAATGCCAAAAACATACAGCAGAAGGTGACACTATTTTAAAACTTTATCAATTAATAATTAAATAACCGGGTGTTATTTTCTTTTCAATTTTGTTTTAAATTGATGTTATGATGATTCCCATACCTGGTGAAAATTGGATAACATGGCAAAGCAATACTTCTGCGGAAGTTATGATTTCAAAACTAATGCATTGGCTCTATGGGACTGACAGTCCCTCTTAATAACTATTATTCGTAGTAGAAAAAAAAATTCGTATAACAGTTCGCATAACATCATCTTTGTATGAAAACTGGTTTAAAAACTGATAAACATTAACGCTAAAAATAAAAATATTTAAAATACCGTTTTTTTAATTAAATTGACATAATTAAATGACTCCTTAATAACTAGTTATTGTCTCCTTTTTTTAATCATGAGATTTTATTTCTTTTAGAGTGGAGAAAGACGAACTTCTAAAAAACACTCTTAGTCAATTTACTTGTGATTTTTAATAATATAATCTTTTAATTCACAAGTAAAGGGACTTGTTATCTAATTAATGGAATCATGTATTGCGCGTCAAAAAGCCATCACTTTATTTTATTTATAATTCACCTTCTAGGTATGCGAAGTTGACTTTTAAGAAGGCTTATGACAATTTTCATTTCAGTGGTGATTTCAAAATTCGTCCAATTGTTTAAAAATAATATGAAGTATGTATTCTTCACAACTTATTATCAAAACTTAACTCAATTTTTAACTTAATCAAATGATACTTTAATATATTTAAAAATTAAGAATTATGCTGGCTTCAGCTATAAGTTTTTCCTTTTTATAAAATATAAAATTTAATTAAATTTGAGAAATTTTCTCAATCTTATTTCTTATATCAAAATAAAATCGAAACGTAAACCTAATCTACTTAACACACTTCAACATCGTTGGTTGAATAAACACAGTATGGAAGCTGGGAAAATGTGCTGGCATCATGTTTACGGAGTAACATCCCACCATTTTTTACAGTGCTGTTCTACACTGTCCCCTAACAAATGTTTTAAAAAAACGTTGCAATTGGCAAACATACATCAATATCTAGTTTCCAAGAAATAAAACGGTAACGATTACCACCCTTGTTTTACATTTCCTTAATTAATATTAATTAGGGATGACGCAAGGACCAACAAAGTTTTCTGACATTAGCTGTGAAGACTTTTAATTGCGACCCATTGAGAAGTGTCGTCAAGTTTATTTTTTCTTTGTGACTTTCGAGTTTGTTCCTAGTTAGACGGACCAACAGGATTTGAGGTCAGAATTCTCCGGAAAGTTGGAGAAGAAACTGACATGGAACAATTTTTGTTGAGGAATTCTTGTTATTTCTTGATGCTCTTTAAAATTAGTTTCAAAACTCGGGTGGTTTATTGTCTTTTTTTTTACAGTAATAATTTCAAAAAGTTATGAATATTTTCGGCAAATTATAATTATTATTTCAATGTTTTATAACTACAAAAAAATACACATGGTGCCCCATGAGGAAATGAAGCACACTACTGTGGTGGTGGCCTAGTTTAGGAAATCATTTGTGTAAGATTAGAAAATAGAACTATTATAAAAAGTATATACTATACTACTATATATACTAAGTATAGTAATTTAAGAATTTATATTTTAAAAAAATTGAATTTCAAAAATTTAGAACTTCACAATAACTCTTATATTTTATCCCGTATTCTACCTTGCTTGTTATTTTATCATAATAAATTGTTTTTCATTTTTACATGATAAGTTTCGAATGTAATATAGATGAAGAATGCAATAAAATGCATCGAAACTTTAACGATGTTAAATAAGCTACTTGCACACATTAAATTTTTTGTAATGTACTTATCTTCCAGGTTTTTTTTATGATGTCTTGATTCAGACAGCGAAGTTAATATTAAACCAGGAGTGTGTAACACCACACGACTTTCAATTACCGCTCAATAAATCATTACACATATATTTAAAGGTAATTAATTATATGTCATATAAAGTAATTTCAATAACTTTAAAACCCAAATTTTTTTTACGGCAGCTACCCTTTGAGTATACTGGATTTTCTCGAAAACCTTATTATGACGACCGACAGTTAATGTAAACTCATATGTATCAAATTGGAAGACCGCAGCTCTATTAGTTCGAGATGTAGAGTGGTTTCAGAGACTAACAGACGTACCAATGTTTCGAAACCATTTTTTTTAGAATCATTACCCTCCAAAACGCGTAGAACACACCAAAAATCTTCATTCCGAATTTTCGAGCCCAATCACTATACTTTAATTTCCTTATATTTTATGTTAGGTAATTGAAAGTAAAAAATTAATTGCTACGTCAAAAAGCAGAATGGAATAAGATACGAATTAATAATAAAAGTAAAAATATATTACTTAAATAACAACTTCGCAAATGCCTAAAAGTTAATGGTAATTAACTGATACAGTTGCTCGTTATATCTATTCCTACACTGTAACAAAAAGTCTGTTGTTTTGACAAAAAAAAACTGTCAGCTAGTGTGCCAGAAAAATACCGTAAAATTTACAGAGTTATGTTTATTTTATACGCATAATTTGTAATTTTTACGCAAAATCTGTTTTAACAGACAAATTATAAAGAAAAAACGAAAAATCACCCCCCCCCCCCCTCCCCTTAGTTACAAGCGCAGGGATTCTTACCACAGTACTAAAGAGGATTAGTATAGAGTGCCCATCCTAGATTCAAACCGTAGACCTATAGATATCCAGTAAAACGACCTTCCTACTAAGCTAGTTCGACCACACAGCGTGTCCACAAACATCTGAAATGCCTCTTCGGTTGAAATCTAATACACGCGTAACGCGATTAAAAATAGAAAAAAAACTGTTTTTACTTTAAAACAGTTTATTTTTACATAATAAACTGTCGAAAGAAAATAACAGAATTTTTACAAAGTAGTCAGGAACAAACAGGATCGGACCATGGTGTAATTTGGCTTGACATCCCATTTTTAATGCATTAAAAGAGAGAAAAGTGCAAAATAGCATCGAAAGTAGAGCGTCAACTTATTCTTCCGGCATCTATTGCCGGAGATTCAAGGAAAATGTAAATGGAGCACACGTGTAAAAGATGGAAATAGAAGGGTGGGTTTCTCTTTAATTTGTTAATTAACTATAGTAATTATTTATTCATATCGGGTGAAAAGTATGCAATAGTAAATTATTCACGGTTTCTAATTTTAGTGTTTTTCATTTATCTTAATTTACACTCTCAGGCGTTAACGCATTACAATTGCGTGAAAAAATAGTAATTATTAAAAAAAAAACATCGTTATTAGATATTCAAAAAGATGTGAAGTTTATCGTTTAGATTTTATATAGCTTTTTTTTTAATTTTGAGCACTTGGTCTTTTATTACAACAAATTGCAGGACATAAAAACTTGTGTTGACTTTCTATAGAAAAGAATCGTGTTTTTTCTAGCTACTGCAGGTTGTACAAACAATACGAAAATTACATTGCGACCCAATGTTGCATGGTTAGCACAAAAGATGTATAAAAAAGCAGGACACATGATTCTTCCGAAATGTAATTCAGCAAATGTTCTTTAAAGTTTCGGAGAAGAAGCTATACTAAAACTAAAAAAATATATATTAAGGTACTTTAAAATGATTAGTATGATATTATTGTACATATTTTAGGAAACAAATATAGTTTTTTGTTTTTTACAGTACCATAATCGTCTCTTTCCGCGATCGTCTTCTGTTGCTTCGAATCAGCACAAATTTGTGTTCGCATGTCATCAACACAATTCTTGAATTGTAACAACGCAATATTGTAATGTTGCCATTATTACACAGTAATTGTGTGCAGTTTGAACACAAGATTTTTCTGAGTGTATTGTTTTGATCCTTTAAATCTACTCTGAATGAATCCACGAATTTCATACACTATGTTGTTTACAACATAATATTAGTTATATAAAATCGTAAGTGAAATAATTTTTCAAAATTCGAATTTATTATATTTAGATTTCTTTTTTTTTTGATAATTTTGAATTTATTATACTTTTATATGAGTATTTGGTTTTTCTTTTCACAGTCAACAAAAAAATGTGGTTATTTTTATTATTCTGCATGTTATATCTATTGACTTTAATCAAATGCAAGCTATAACTATTTCTTTAACTTTTCTCTAAATAAACCAAATCTAAGTATCAAAAGAAAATAAGTTAAAATTCTCTGTCAATTCAATTTAAAAATAAGCAGAAATCTTTTAAGAATTTATTAAAAGTACTCTATTAATTTAAATGTATTTTGTAGAAAATGTATAATAGTCTAAGTAAGAAGAATAATTCTGTAATAGTATTTTCTCCTTTAGAGGACACTTTACGCTAAGAAGCAAACATTTAGGAATAAAAAAGTGTAAGAATTACAAATTTTGAAATACCAGTTTGTTTTATATGATGAATACACACAAAATACTCAGATATGTAAAAACAACTTACACTACTTAATTATAAATGTTTTCCAATAGCTAAATTACATCGCCGTTTTTGGATACGATAATCAAAAGTTAGAAAAAAATAAAACAAGTTAAGCTATTTGTAATTTGATAGCTGTGATGCTTTAATTTAATATATTTATTTGCTTTTAGAGCATTTTTACGATTTTGAATTCTATCCCATTTAAAAAAGTTTATAGTTTCAGTACTTTCAAATTAAAATATTAAAATTGATTGCGGGAAAAAATTATTGGTAAATTATTACTAAACCTCATTCAAGAAAAGATATTTAAAAAGTAAATTTTAAATTGTTTTGCACACACACACACATAAAAAGAATAAGTTACCAATGATTCAACAAAGTTTATGCTTTACAAATGTTCAAAAGTTTTCTCAACATTCAACAATTTTTGAATAAAAAACTGTGAAGAAATGTTGATTTTTTAGGTTCAGAATAATAATCAAAAATTCTAATTTTTTAGTTTTTAATACAAATCCAACTTATTTTGTTACGAAGATAACTTATTGTGGTACTATGTACGATTATCTCTTTTTTTTCGGTAAATAAAAATTTGGTATAAATACGTTAGATAAAAAGACTAATTTATGTACGAGAAAAGCATTTTCTATCATTATCATCCGGCAATGGCAAAAGTGAACAGCCTGGCAACATGCAAATCTTGTTGTCATTTGATAAGCTTTGAACGTTTACTGCTCAAAGGAATGAAGACTATCAAACTGTAACTAAAGAAAACTTCTAAAAATTAAAGTACTTTAATAACTTAACAAAAACCTTAAAACAAAAGACTTGAATGTACAATTTCACTAAGAAAATCGTGGGATTTTTCTTTTATCAATGAAACTCTACCGTGCGTCATTACGAAACTAACTAAACTAAATAATTTTTGTCTTGATTCGTTAATGCACTCAAAACTTGCACATAATCCTGTCACTCCATGTTATTTAGATGCTATAAACATCGGAATTTCATATAGTAAAAAAGATTCCGCATCCACCAAGACACCCCTGGGGGACATGCAGATAAGTGTGGGTCATGGAACCAAGTTTACTGATAACTTCTGTGACGGAAGGGACAAGATATTTCAAGACAAGAAGTCGGTAAACTCGACAGATTCCACCGTCTCCTAATAGTTCTAAATTGCATTTTAAGCAGCTTTCAACCCGAGGGATCGCCGTTTCGAATACTGACTTTCCGATTATGGGCCTCCTCGATTTATGTGTGGTGATAGCTTTTTCCAGATATTGACATTCAGGTCAACCAGATGGGTCCACTTTGCAACAATCGTGATTTCTGGTATGGTGTTGCTAGGTCGATGTTGAAGGTTAAACTTTGGCGTTGGGAAAACTACTCTTCATTTTGAGTTTCTAAAAATAAAACGGCAAAAGATATAAGAAGAAAGATTAAAGCAAACTATTTGTAATTGTACTGATATTTCTCCATTATTTAGTATTTTCAATTCCTTACTTCATCCCATTTTATAATGTAATGGTCTTATTTGGGGAATTTTTACTACTAATCTTTAATGGTAACAACCATAGAAAAAATTCAAAATGTTTGCCCACTATATTTCATTTAAATCTAATAACTATCTATTTTTCTCTAGTTTACCAAAATGTACACTCGAACGTCGTAGGTCTCTTTCTGTTTTTAATTTTTTACGATATATATTAAATAATAGCATTAATTGCCCACCATTAGTACAATCATTAAATTTATTTGCTCCTAAACCTATTACCATAAATAAAATTTTCGTAAGTATAACCTGCTATTCAAAATTTTTTCTTTATAACCAATCCATTTCTCAGTTCGTTGACCAAGTTAATAACTTGCCCTCTTATAGCGATATTTTCTTTGATACTTTTCTAAGCTAAAATGTGACATTATTTCTTCATTTTTGTAATTGTACTCAAAAGTATGTATTTGTAATGTTCTTTTTGTTGATGTTTCTTTCTTGTCATGTAAATAAAGGGATGTTTTTCTATATGATAGTGTTAATAAATAGTTAACTATAAATGGATGGGCTGACCGACCGACAGACAAACAAATAAATAAGCGATCCTTAATTAAGGATTATGTTAGCTTAAGTGGTAGACATTCAAAATAATTTATATTTAAATTTAAAATGACAAGAAGGCAATTAATGTGTCTTTCATTGCAATTTTATTATGATTTTACTGTCATTACAAAATAAAACCTCTCCTTTTTTTGTTTCAAGAAATTCATGTGTACTTAATTGCTAGTAAAAGGAAATGGTTGGTTCCATATGAGCTGATGGGTGTAACACTTGTACAATTGCAAAACTATGTGAACGATAACTTTTTATTACTCTCATGTGAGCAATAATACACTTCTGGAGATATTTTATGATCTTGAATTACTTGGGGTTTTATCTTATGTATCAAAAAATATACAACAATTAGCATTAATGGAGTGCTTGCATTTTTTTCTTGATTTATTTAAGAAGCAGGTTGTTTCACGTGATAATATGTTTAAAAATTGTACAGCTGGGGGAAAAAAACGATCCACCCCTCGTTATACTCGGCTGCTATTGATCAGGGAATTTGTGGAAGGTGTCAATTTTCAGGAAATAGCGTAAGGAATTGAGAACTGGCAACAAAAATTGTATAAGGGGTCGTCTACATATTAAAATGAGTACCAACTTTGAAATTTCCAATCGCAACACCCAATTTTTTTATATAAAAATGTTTATCATCTTCAAAATACCCCAGATCCAAAAGAAAATTAATTAATTTGCATTATTTGTTGAGATATAAGCATTCAAAGTTTAACGCTCATAATGTTAAAAAAGTTTCACAAACTTTTATTCATACAGCTCCACAAATAAAATTAATTAAACAAAGAATTTTTTTTCATTATATACTTCTTAATCTTCCAGAAAAACAAATCACATAAGTTTTTTCCATCAATTTTTCATTTTTAATATTTTTTATTTAAATTTAAATAAGAAAAAATAAAATATGAATAGCAAACCCAATTTTTTTCCCGAATTTTTTTAATTCAACAACAATTATTTGCCGAGTTATTGTAAAAAAAAACGGGGACCGTTTTAGGGACCGTGTAAAAAATTATTTGGCAAATTTGATCCTAACTTGCATTATCGTTTGGTGGTTGAAAAGCGTTTATTGGTAAATGTTTATTAAATTATTGATGTCTCTCAAATGTCTAAAAAAAATCTTGTTGCAAGTACATACAAGGTATTTTGTTTGTATAATTAACATTAAATTATATCGATTACTCTGTTTTTAAATGTATGTTATTTCCAATACAATTTCAAAAAGTGTGTTTAATATTAAAAATTAAATACCCTAAAATATTATTGGAATTGGGTTTTAAGTATATTTCATTGTTACCACATTGATTATTTAAAATGATTAGTGCCCACTGCCTTGGTTAAAAATCATTGCCAAATCATACTGCGTAATTTTATTTTGCTTTCCTTAAATATCGTGTTAAGGCCGTAACCCTCGTTTTGTAATACGTGGTTTATATTACCGATAAAGTGCGCCGAATTTTAAACAAACTTTTTGTAGCAATATGAATGAAACAAAAATTTGCGTAAAAAATGTAAAACGTAAATGTAATAATCATGTTAGTGAAGAAGGTTAAATTGTTTGGTGAGATTATGTTAACCCTTTTGTTAGCTTGTCGTTTTGAAAAGACACAACTAAATATTACCTTTTTCATTTTGGAGATTTCCCCCTAAACGAGTTCAAAATTAATGCCTTAATATCTCAGTAAATAATGCAAAATAAATAATTCTTTTTACACATGGGGTATTTTGAAGGTGCTAAAAATTTTTATGTAAAAAAATTGGGTGTTGCCATTGGAATTTTCAAAGTTGGTACTCATTTTAATATGTAGACGACCCCTTATACAATTTTGATGCCAGTTTACAATTCCTTACGCTATTTCCTGAAAATTGACACCTTCCGCAAAATTCCCTGATCAATAGCAGCCGAGTAACGAGGGGTGGGTCGTTGGAAACGAAAATTGGTTACGAAAATTGGGTGTTGCCATTGGAATTTTCAAAGTTGGTACTCATTTTAATATGTAGACGACCCCTTATACAATTTTGATGCCAGTTTTCAATTCCTTACGCTATTTCCTGAAAATTGACACCTTCCGCAAAATTCCCTGATCAATAGCAGCCGAGTAACGAGGGGTGGGTCGTTTCCCCCCCCCCCCCCCCAGCTGTATGTTAAACTTTCAAAGATACAGAAATTGGTTTGAGGGGGACTAATACCTATTTTCAAACCTTTTAATTAATGGATCTAATATTCTATTCAATGTGGTGGGGTAAATCGAACCCTAAGCCCAAATCTTCCTGATTTTGCAATTGGTAGCCACGACATGAGACTTGGAGGCTTTAGCTATTAGGAGACGGGCGAATCACCACTGATATTTTTATGGCTAATATCTGTACTTTTCTTTAAATTGCAAAAAAGACATTTGGCATTACTTTTTATAATAAGATCACGTCTTCGTTACCATTCCCACTGGTTTCGGTTTTCTCTAGCGGCCCTGAAACGTCAAAGGTGCATTTATGTCGATCGCCCTATCTAATATATGAACAACATTGGCCTCTATCACAGTTTCGAACTGACAAAGTTGTAAAATACAATCAGATGATTTTGTACGAAATGTACTTAGAATAAGTATAAAGGAGGCATTAAAAGATTATTTCGAGCTCTTGTCTAACTTCCTGCATTCTAATAACTAATACTGCCTGTCTGAAGAAAAAATATTCTCTGCTGAAGGTGTACACAGTTTAAAATTCTAGTACAAGATTGCACCGGGATCCAGGAACTTTCTAGCTGATACCACTATTTGGAGCGTGGATTTACCAATTTTTTGATACAACCATAACTTTGATGCACCGCAAAAGTTTTAAATCAACGCTCTGAATAGTTCAAGTTTTCCGGTATAAGCTTGCACCAAACTTTTTAACAATGTAGGCAATCCTGTCTCGTCATTGCAATTTTGTAAAAGCATAGTATACTGTTTAATAAAAGGAAAACGATGTTAAACATTCAGACATATGAAGTTTCAATCTTCGAATTCAATAATTTTTTAGTTAGGAAATCTGGAACCTCTGGATACCATCATCAGAAGTGGATTTTTGTACTGTAACCACTGAGGATAAACGTTATATTTACTTGATTACTTTGATCAAAGTTTATAATGCTGCTAACGTGTTTCCAAAGTATGAAACTCATTTTTGACAAAAATGTTACCATTCTTACAATTCTATACTTACAATTTTATCAATCCACAGCAGTACCCCCTATTCTGATAAAGGGATGGAACCTAAAATTTTTCAAATTGGGTTTGACCTTGAGAGTTCGTTTGTGGGACACCTTCGCTTCTCAATGCGATCTCCTTTTCACCTTTTAATTATCTTCCGATGCTCAAGGACATCGATCGAGATTAATCCATGAATTTTGAAATGCCATCGAAACATTTTTGGATTATCTCAAAATGTATTTCGGGCACCTGTAAGTTAGGGCCCTATGAAGTTTCTTCATAAATTGCCAAGTGAAACTTGAGATAGGAAAAACCAGGTTTCTTACGTGGTTGCATCACATATTTTCTATTAATAAAATCCTTTTGCAGACATACGCCATGTTCATATGCTACAGTCGAAACACCATTATTTCATTTTATTGTAATATAAAAATAATGGTTGCAATGTTTGACTAAAAATAGGAATTCGATTCTTAAAGAACAAGGAATATAAGGATGGTTCTCTGTTAACTTCGTTTTTTGGTTTTTAAAAAAAATAGGTAACCGGTTTTAACCATTTTTTATTCTATTTACTTCTCTATTTCTGAAAAAGACACTCGTCACACAGTTTACGAACTGTCCTTTTTGTCAATATCTATTTCATGAATTCATGAAAGATACAGCAATGACAAACTCATCGTTTGAAAAAATCTTTAAAAAAAAATCATTGATTGCCAAAAAAAGCAAAGCATGTTTAAGGCTTCACTTGAAAGGTATATTTTTAAACATACTTGATTATACTTGTTGTTGTTGTCGTTCCCATGGATATCCCAGAACATGAAAGATGGTTACCAGAGTCTTCGAAGAGGTTGAACTTCGTTTTACACAAATAAAGACGAAGACAAACACATAGACAATATCGTTTTATCGACAAGACAAACATCCATGCGCTTACCAACCGGGATTCGAACCCGTGACCTACGGGGTTGGGATTCAGAGGCGCTATCCACTATGTCAAAAAAGTAGTACTGGATTATACTTTAAAATAATAATAATAAAACATTCGACCAAAAGCTTTGTCTTACCATTTGAAAAGAGAGACAGCACTGACAATCACTAAATAACAAAATATCTTTTATTTCAATTAAAATTTCATACTGCTAAGAGATAATAAAGAAACACTGTTTCATTCCTGATTTCAAGGTCAGAATGTCGGATTTGTCATATAAATAGCATAAACACGACTAACAGCACCCAAAAGATATTTTGGGTAGCAGAAAACCGGGGGTGACAAGTTTGGTGTGCACTCAGAAAAAGATAAGTTTTACAGTAATATAAATTTCTGCGTATAAAAAATTATTAAATGTTTTTGGCTTCCACACTACAAAGTAAAAAAAACCCTGTTAAAACCCACAGTAAACACTATCAACTGGGACGCCAGTTAATAACTGTTTTTTTACAGTTTGAAACTGTATTTTTTTACAGGAAAACTGTAATTTTAACAGGGAGGAACTGTTAATTTAGCAGGGGAAAAACTGTTAATTTAGCAGTTTCTCCCTGCTAAAATTACTATGTCATTGGGGCCTATTTCTAGCCTCCTAATTTGGTATCTTTAACAGAGCCAATAACGCCTCGTAATTTCGAACCCTGGTCAAGTGACGAGGTCGACACCTGAGCGGGCACCCAACGGAACTTCGAGCGACATCAATAATTTAAACTTTTAATTTAGAAACAAATACATATTTTCTGTTCAATATACAGAAAATCGCAAAGATAAAAAAAAAGGCGCAAAAAATACACGAGGAATTAAAAATTCAAAATAACAGAGAATCAACAATTAGAAAGTGATAGCTGAGAAAATGCAAAAATATAATTATTTCAAAACTCTACATACATTTAAATGTATATTCTTATTTATGGAGAATATCGTCAAATTAAAGAAATATTTTTACAACAAATCTTATTAAAAACGAGTCTGTAAAATGAGGCAGCTCAAATAAGATAATATACTAGTGCAATCATTTTATCAATATTACGAGATTGAATTTAAATTGAATTAATCGAAAAGGTTTTTTTGTGTTGTTGTGCCAAAAGCTTTTTTTTAAATGGATATTAAATTTTTAGAAAAAAATGGAAACGTTTAAAATGTCGAAACAAATGAAGAAACTTTTCCGAAGCCATTCCTTCAAAGCGCAAAACAATATTTTTAAAAAATTAATTTGACTTTTAAAGTATAGTTATTAATTCAATGTCCTTGACTATAAAAGTAATAAAAATGAAATGAGGTGTCTGGCTATCAGATTAAGAGACACGCTGATCATTCAAAAGTACTACACTGTTAAAAAATTTTGTGCTTGGTTTCACCATGATATTGGTTCCTAGTAGCTGCAACGGCTGTGTGGTGAAATGTTTCACCTTATTTTTGGTGTTTGGTTGAACCATTTTTCTGGATTTGGAAACAAAAATCTGAGAAATGGTTAAACCGAATACCAAAAATATGGTTTAACGTTTAACCACACAGCCGTTGCAGCTACTATGAACCATATTTTTGGTGAAACAAAGTGCCTAATTTTTAACAGTGTAACAAATATAGATTTTTCCCCCTGAACTTATCATTTGAGTCGGCAGCCGTGATTTTGCATTATAGTGAATTAAGTTCAAGGTTTAGTCAATATCACTTAAGTGTCCCGTTCATAATAAAACTTAAAATTTATTCAAATTGTTTTTGGATCTAAAAACCTACAATTATATTCCTAAATATTAAATTCTAGCAATTGCGACACTAATGCTTGTTGATTCTATGAAAACTTCTATGAATTTGATACACCTTCTTTCATTTAGTTAAAGTTGTTGGACTTAGTCCATTTTCGCTGTGAACCCTTTACGAACGCATTATATAATATTACATTTTTTTTCTGTAGCATATTATGCAACACCACATTTTTTTTTTACTTTTTTGACCTTAGGTTACATATAATTTCACGCCAGTTGTAATTGACCAAACGACATTTATTGGCTATTTTAATATTCAAAGGCTTACTTTTCCTGATCTACTGCATCTCCTAAGCTTCATTTGTAGTGATTGATAACATAATTGCATTGCGTGTTACATCACTTGTCAATACAAATTGTACATAAGATACATCACACAGCACATTTTTCATTACCAGAGTAAGAAAAAAAAACTAAATTAAGTTTAGGATGAGAAGTTCTGAATTTCCATTTTTCCGAGAATGGCGAAATATAAAAAAATAAAAAGTTTAAATGAATTGCCATTTGCCATTGACTTGAGTTTGAAGCATTTTTTAGACACCATCTTTTTCATGGAGGGGGGGGGGGGGATTCTTATAGACATATATTGTTTTAATTTAAACAATGCTTTTTTTGGGAAAACAATGCGTTTAACCAGTCACTGGGAAGTGCATGAGTGACATAAACTTCCCGGAAAAAAGTAAAAAAGTGTAAAAAACATATTCCATGAAAATTCTAAATTATAGCTTAACCAAAACTTAATGAGAAAATGACATTTGTTTTTCTTCGCAAAGTGTCTCATAAATTATGGCCAATACTGTATATATACTTATACCATGATTTTTACAAATTAAAGATCAATTTGAAAACTGCTAAATTTTGTGACAATATTAATTTTTAGTTGTTTTTGTCGAATAGCTCATTCTTTATTTTAACCAATTTCCAGTTCAAGTTCTTGTCAAAATGCAGTCCACATCACTTGATACAAACCAAAAAATATATCAATCTCTTTTGACTTCATTATTACAGGCATAAACGAGCCAAAACATGTATCTAAACACATAGAAAACATATAAACTAATTCTTCGCGTCACGTTTTACGCGCCATACAAACATTTCTCTTCTAGGAATCCTCAAAAAACCCATTCAGATGGGCGTGATCACCAAAAGATAGTCTTCTGTGTGCAGGTAAACTGCAGTATCTAGACTAATGACTTGGACCAATGTTGGAGGCATTCAATAACTGTAACCTATAAGAAATTATACTGAAAGACTGATTACTTCAGATCAAAACTGGTCCAGTTCATTGTTGTAGTTACTGCAGTTTACCTGCCCACGGCAGTAGTATGGAAAGGAAGCAGCATCCAGGCATCTATAAAGTGTCCTTAACTCTTAAAAAATTGTGACTCTTCTTATCACTTCTGTTTTCCAGAATTTTTTAGATAAATATCCATTCTGCTTACAAACATTCCACTTGTGCCTCTCTCTGTCAAAGGTATTGGTGGGAACATTCACCTGAAAAGTATTACAGATAAGTATTAAGTATTTACAGATAGCGAATGAAATAAACAAATGGGACTGGACAGCTTATTTTCTGATTGAAACACGGACTGAGCGTTTCTAATTTCGTTCGTTAAGTATTCGTAATGTACAGTCCCTGGACAAATTATTAGACGCACTGTATATTTTTTAGTAATTTTGTGTTTCTTAAGAGTTTTTATGCAATAATGGTATATTTAAACTACAATATTATTGATTTTTATTTAAAAGAATTGTTGTAGACTACATAATTGTATTTATTTTAACATAATTATGATTAAGATTAATTTATATTAATTATTTATTATAAGATTATTTATGTGTGGAATCATCATCCGCAAATGCAGCAGACAGTACGGTCTTGCATTGATAGCATGCCGCGCAGAATTAAAGCTTTGATAGCGGCTAAAGGTGGCTCAACTAAATATTGACTTTTACTAACATTAATTTCACTTTTCTTTAAAACTTAATAAACTTATGTTTTTCTAAATTAATGCTGTTTTATTTATGTCAAATAATTCGGTAATTGATTGGATAATATAAAAATAAAAAACAAATCAATTTAAAATAATAAAACAGTACAATATATCACCCGGTAATTAATATTTTACATGAAATCTTGCAGTGCGTCTAATAATTTGTCCAGGGACTGTAAGTTCAAAATTGAGAGCTTAGTGGAATAACGTGCTTAGTGACAAAAAGGTGAAAACGAGAAAATGATCTTCAAAGTTTTTTTATTTGCTAGATCCGTTAAAAACAGTACTCGTAAACGGTAAATAAATTATACTAAATTAAAAGTTTACGAAAAAGGGGAAACTTGTTATCTTTATTGGATGGAATAACATGTTCGTGGACACAAAAATTTCAATTTTCTTAAAATTGTCATTTAGCACGTTCTTCCACTACCTTCTTTAATTTCTTAATAAGCATAAATAAAACACGAACTTCACCTCGGGGTATTAACATGAATAAGTGGTGGATTATTTAATAATTGATACATCTCAAATTTGAATTTTGAACTTTAAAATGATTTATAACTGATTTGCCTTAAATTATTTTAAATTTAAGTTGAAATGTCATAGAAATATAAGGAAAGAAGCTAACTAATAAATCAATATTTACAAAAAAGAAAAATATTCTAATAGTAGTTAAGAAAATTACACAAAACCTTACCCACAAGTCTATTTATTTAATTTGTAATTAAATTTTGCAAATGATTAATTTATACGGCTTCCTATACCATACGTAACTAGATCTTTATACAAATATAGACTTCGGGATAAAGATAAAAAAAAAGAATTTTAATATAAATATTTTTTTAATTTTCAATGCAAAAAAACTTATCTTTTATCGATTTCTGATTTGTAATCTGACGATTTTAATTATAAAAAACATTTAGTTTT
Source organism: Oedothorax gibbosus (assembly GCA_019343175.1). Classification (NCBI taxonomy): domain Eukaryota; kingdom Metazoa; phylum Arthropoda; class Arachnida; order Araneae; family Linyphiidae; genus Oedothorax; species Oedothorax gibbosus. Next base: position 65,722 of record JAFNEN010000998.1, on the reverse strand, counting down.
TATTTAGGAAATTCAAACACGCACAAAGTTGTGCTAACGCATTAAATATAATTGTGTCTTAGTTAATTACAGAGCCAAATTGTTTGTTTTATAAACATGTATTTTGTTAATAGTTAAACATATAATTCATTACTTTAAAAACATATTTATCAATAGTATATACTACATAGTTACACCTCCATTCTCATCTTATAAATTTACAGTAGAATTATTTTCTATAAATATAATGGAATATTTTTTTATTTATTGATCCAGAAAAAAATATTGTGCTCAAAATGAAATATAAATCTTTGTAGAAATCATCATTTGAAAAATGAAATTATCAAAATTTAAATAATCCTTCAAACAAATTTTATCTTCCAATATTCAATAATTCAAAATATACCTTCAAACAAATAACCAAATTCAAATGTGAGATGAACTATCAGTAGAACAAAATTAGAAAATAAAGCTGCAGTTCTTCTTGTTAGAATATTGATAATCCCCCTGGATTTTCTTATTATCAGCTAGCAGTTTCAATGAATATGTATGGAACCCTGAAATGTGCCCCTAATCCACACACGCTTATCACCTATTCTAGGGATACCACTGATCACTTGCGTAAATCTTAATATTTTATGAAGCGGGTTTTCTATTTGAAACAAGAAAGTTCCATACCCAAAATAGTAACGAAGTAAAATTCTTATTTTTACTTTGGGATTTTTGATTATGTAGTATGCTATAATGATTACTCTGATTCAATTTTTAATATTTAAGATAGTATTTAATTCTAATTACATGAAGGTAAAACTTCCTTTAAACAGTATTGAATGAAAAAAACGAAATAATTTTTAAAACAATTTTTATATTAATTTAAGAAATTTTTATAATAACGTTATAATAATATTGATTGATTGCACCTTTTTCAATAATGTTTTTCCCTTACAAACTGACTCTGAAACGTTTCTCATATTCAAGTTTTAACCATTTCCATGTTTATTCGAACTTGTGATTTTAGATCAGTCTGTACATGTATAGCTAAGATGCGTTTTTCCAACTTTCTTTTATGCACTGTGAAAGATATGTTGTTTTTACAGAAAAGTACCGTATAATTTACAGACAAATTGGGAAACCATTAAATTGTGGTAGTTAATGAAGTTAATCAACGAAAAGGACATCGGTGGCCGAGTAGATAGGGCATTCGTATTTAAGGTTCGACTTTTGTCAGAGGACGGTAGTTCGAAACAGTCATTCCATAAATTGAATTTTGACTGACGCGCATATTAACTCTATAGAGTCTAAAGTCCCAATGGCGCTCGAAATTATGCTGGTTGCCTTAAGCTTAGGGCTGTAGTTTTCAATTATAACTACAAGGAGTCAGGCGTGTGTTGTCTATATTAGAGTCAATATATGGGGGGGGGGGTACGATGGATACTTAGATAGTACTATACAAGAGGAAGAGGACTGGTATGAACACGTCTATGTCCACGCAATAAACCAGCTACTAAATTCATACAACTTTGATAAACCAAACCAACACCTTTTAGTCTAAATCCTCCATCCTCTACTGTCAGAAAATATCCAGGGCTTTATTTAGGTCTAGTGATCCAGTAAACCTTGCTCTCTCACTTTATCTACAGTTATATCTCTGATTTATGAAGGATCTAATTGCAAACCTAACTCACATTCTTAAGTATAACTAAGATATGAGGTCCAGTTCCTTCATGGGTGACTTGTGACAATCGTAAATTCAATTGGGTGAAGTCGCCCATGAACGGGACCGGACCCTATTGCTTAGTTGTACTTTGGAGAATGTAAGTTTTGCAACTATACCCTTCTTATAAATACTTTCTCTCATCACCAGCAAGAAGAATACATTAGAGGTCACCCTCGCCCGGTGGCCCTTTTCCAGCAGCTGAACTTTCCCCACTGACCAGACGCAGAACGAGTTAAAAATCCACAAACAAACCGATGGCGTTCGTTGACCTACAGATGGCGATGCCTGGGATGATCCTGTTTCAAGAGAGGAACAGCCGGACACTCATCAGTCAAGAGCATTGACACTCTCTGGGGCTGTAATTAGGGATAACGCTGTTGGCAACGGTTTTTATATATTTGCATCACATTATTGTCAACAGAAAAGGCCAAGTTATATTTTTGTTGGTGACACATGAGAAATCTTCTCGGTTCAGGAATTGGGGTTTTACTCCGGAAGAGGACAGTGGTGATGATGCAAATGGTGTAATCTGGTTAATGTTACTATCAGTGTAAAGCGTTTAGCACTAGTTGTTTTACAAGAGGTGAGCAACATATCAGTGTTTTACATATCAGTTGTTTAGTTAAGTTCACGAGGTAGACTGTTACCCAGCTCTCTTAGTTGATTTCGAATTTGCCAATAAAGAATTTTTTTTGTTCCGTATTCAAGTTCATTTGGTCTTGATCTTAACAATTTACCTGTTTGTATTTAACCTCATTATCATCTCAAAGGCCAAGCTGATAATACTGGTCAACAGTGAAAATGCGATTGAGATGAACGTACCCGATTCTGAATGATTACCACGTGCTAAACACGAATATCACCTAAAAAATGTAAGTTAGCTCTTGATTTTGAGTTACGGTCGTTTTTTTCATTACATAGAATACGGTGAAATGCATGGGCGCACCAAACGCAAAATAAATTTCAGTCAATTTTGTTTACAGAAACCATCCAAATTTTTGCTCATACAGGTTTTATTTTATATTATCAACATGGGGGGGGGTGGGAGGAAATGATAACTTTCAAGGTTTTTGCAACCATATTAGCAGCTTAATGCCCTTCTAAGCAACCTGATAGTTCTCATGTCAAGAGGTGAAGAATAAAGAGCAATAAATTCCTTGTATTTCGTACTTGGTTGTTTTAGCAGTAGTTTAGCAGTAGTATAGCAGTAGTATATCAAAAGTTAGTGTTAGTGTTAAATCTGCAACTGTAGTGCCTTGTAAATTTGTAGCATTTTTGCATTAGTAGCGTTAACTTCTGTTATATACTTGCGGCAAAGTGCAATTTTCTGCACGAAAAAAAAGAGCATCCCTGCAAAAGTTAAGAAAGCTTATCATTTGTATTTTGGTTACAAGATAGGACCAGGAAAAATTCCTGGGCTCCTCGCATATGTAGTTAGACTTGTGTAGCAAATTTGTCACTTTGACTTCATCTGGGAAAAAAGATAATGCCGTATGCTGGGAAGAAAAACGAATGCCGTTTTATGGAACTAAAGGGGATGTCATTTTATGATTAGGAGGGAACCAACAAATCAGATTAATGACTGTCATTTCTGCATCTTTTCATCAGTTAAAAGAGGTGTTATTTAGAAAAAGATAAAAGTTAAATAGCCTAAAATTCATTCTACTCTGCGTCCGGTCCAACATGACAAAGGACTATTTGCTAAAAAGTCTTCAATATTTGTTTTATAGTTTTAATGAGGATAATAGCTATGCGTCTGCAAAATATTCTACATCTTCTAAAAACAATCATGGAGGAAACGTGAAGAATTTATTGCTCTTTATTTCTGCACCTCTTGAAGTGAGAACAATTGTTGGGTAGTGGGTTATTAAGCTGCGAATATGGGTGCAAAATCTTCGAAAATTATCATCTATTCCCACCCCCATGTTGATAATATAAAATAAAACCTGTATGACCAAAATTCTGAGGGTTTCTGTAAACAAAATTGAATTTAATTAATTTAGCGTTTGGGGCGCCCATGCATTTCGCCGTACCCTATGCAATAAAAAAACCGACTGTAACTCAAAAACAAGAGCTAACTTACATTTTTAAGGTAATATTCGTGTTTAGCACGTTGAAATCATTCAGAATTGGGTACTTTCATCTCAGTCGCAAAATTTTTTTGAAATTTTGTTGTCCAGTGTTATTTTTTAAACATAGAAAACCTTTTCTCTCCCCAAGTCTCGAAGAATAGTGAAGTTGTCTAAATCTGTGTTATTTAGTTCATGCTAGTTTGCAATATCACATTTAGCCACTGCTGAGTCCGTATTCTTTAGCTCAGTGCATTTAGCACGATAACGAATTTCACTAGGGAATTATTTATTTATAAAGTGGAGATGATTTGAACTGTGTATTCAGATCAAGTTAATCTGTTCTTAGTTATTGCTTTAGTTGTTCATAGAGAATTTGGAAAAATCTTCAACAAATATAGCATGAAAGAGAATTGGCTACTTTATTAATAATTTTTTATATCATAATTCTTTATTTTCGTGTTTTCTTTATCTTTAGTTTCCACACTACGTTTATAACGCAAATAGTAGAAACTTTTATAAAGGCCATGTCTGTCCGGCTTTCTGTACGTCCGTCACCCACTTTCACAACCTAAACTACCGATGCTACAAAGAAATGTTTTATGCCCGAAATTCTTGCGTATAAAAACTAGAAATCATTGAAAATCTTAGTGAAAAATAGAAATCGAAGTACTTCAACTACTAAAAAAAACTTCAAATTTCGATACCCATTTAAATAATTTTAGAAAATCATTTTTAGCCTAATACAAAAGAATCTTTAAAAAATGGAAAGTAGGCATTGGCATGTTAGCGATGTCCGTCTGTCCGTCCTGTGAACCTCTCAATATCTCTCTCTCTCTCTTTCAATGTCTGTAGTGAAGCATTGTATCAAGAAAAGTAATCTTTAAAGATAAATAATATTCGTTTGAAACTAAGCTATGTAGATTATACTAAATGTAATTATTCCAGAAAAAGTAGATATTGATATACCAAACGAAGTGACCATGCACTTTCACTAGTAAAATTCAACACAGACCAATTATGAACCTTAGAATATTGGGCGGAATCAATAATAAATTGTCGATGGCTCTTGGCGAAAGTGCTCGAGATGTTTTGCTTCTCATACAGAATTCATGAAGTGGGTCACTAAACCTTCCCGTGGCAGAATTTGTCCAGATGACCTTCAAGATATCGGCCGCATTGGTCACGTGTGATAATAAGCCCCTTACCCGAGTTTATAAACTTTCTCTAAATCATCTGCATTTCAGGTGGTTCACATGCATGGCGTATTCTAAGAATAACTATAATGATGTAGTTTATGCATTTATTAATAGGGATTTAGATAAGCGATCGGTTACGAGTAAATAGTAAAGCAAATAAATTTGGGCCAGTAACTGTTTTTTCTAATTTCTGATTGTATGGTAAAGTTATTTTTTTTAAAGATAGAAGAAGTGTATGCAGTTTAAAGTGTTTTTTTTTTATCGCATAAGGTTAACTTTTTAGAAAGAATCATCTGCACTTCAGATGGTTCACATGCATGGCGTATTCTAAGAATAGCTATAATGATGTAGTTTATGCACTTATTAATACGGATTAAAATAAGCTATCAGTTTGCAGCCGATTTTTGTAGGAGTGTATAAAAACGCAAACAATTATTATACATTTATAGTATGATAAATTTATTGAGAAAAAGTAAGCAAAAGTGTAAGCAATTAAAAATGTTTTTATTTTTAGAAAAAAGGTTCTCTTTCTAGAAAGAATCATCTGTATGGATCTATCAGGTGGTTCACAAACATGAGTTACTTTAAGAATTGCTATTATAATGTATAGTTTATGCATTCACATTAATACAGAGCTAGATGAGCGATTAGTTTGTAGCCTATTTTTGTACGAGTTAATAAAATGACAAACAATTTCGGGATATTTATTATTTTTTCTATTTCTCCATTGTTTTCTTAAATTATTGAAAAAAAAGTAAGCAAAAGAATTAAGCAATAAAAGTGTGGAATTTTTTTTTTAGCAAAGGGTCTTTTTTCTAGGGTAAAAATATTTTTGGTACTTTCGTAAAACTGCATGAAATATATGTTTTATATGCATCATAAATTGTTATTTTAATATGAAGATATTTATATCTATAATTTTATTTCGTAAAATAACTGAAACTAAATGGCTCCGAATAGTAAAAAAATATTTTAAGAAAGTGCTTTAAGACAATCATGTATTTATATTAATAAAAAAATACAATGTGCGATAAACTTTCGAAAATATACATTAAACACGTTTTGTAAATTATATCCCATCAAAAGTCCTCTAAATAAGACAGTTTATAAATAATTTTTCTTTTGTATAATTAATGAAAATAATAGCTTCCAATAATTAAATTTATAAAAATAGCATGTTTTTATGAGAATAGTTTAAAATAACAGGAATCTTATATTTCAGAAAGTGTCCATATAATTTAAATGCTACGATTCTGTTCTTTTTAAATAAATTGTTTAATAACCATAATGGATATTTTAGAAGATTTTTCAGGTCAGTGTATTGCACATAAACAAATTTTAATCCTACACACAAGTTATAGATGCGGAACTCACCTATCTTATTTGTTTACTACCCCGAAGATATTTTTCTGAAACGATTGTCTAATCGTTTCCGAGAAACTTTGTTTCAGAGAATTGCATATCTAAATGCAAAAAAGTGAACATGCATTGAATATGCATTGAGTTCACGGATGGTCAATAGTCTCTTCAATGTTTACCAGCAGGTTGCATATTTTGATGGATATATGCGTTTGTAAATGCTTTATGTCTTATATGTTGTTGTTTTTTTAAACGGAGTTGTATCGTAAAAACTAAAAGTGTTGTCTCCAGATTCTTTGTTTATTCCTTTAAAATTTTTAATACTCATTTTTTTTAAAATCATTTTATTTCAAAAGTTGTTTTTTTTGTGAAAAAAAATGTTGGTACTGGCCAAACGGAATTTTTGGCAACGAAACGCAGTATATACAGTTAAAGGCAACTATGGGGAATTTTCCGCTTGGCGACAGTTGTATATTTTTAGCGACATCGTCACTTGCGCCCCAAATCCAAAAAGGAAGAGTACCAAAATTTTTCAAAGTTAGCTTTCTTTTGTAATGTTTTTTGCACAAATTTCTAAGCCAAAATCTTATATTTTTTTGTTTAATATAGATAAAACATTTACTCATCTAAGTGAAGCTTCGCTACATATGGGTAACGTGAAAGAGCATAGCATAAATAATTTTCGTGTATTTTTTAATTTATATTTCAATTAAAATATAAAAAATATCATTGTCTACCATAAAAAAGAATTGAAAGACTGCTCAAGGTAGTTAAATAACAAGGTTAGACTGATTAAAATAAAGGATGGATTGATTATAGTTAAGTTAATTGCATGTTTTCAATCTGTATGATATTACTTAAGTATGGAAGTATTCGTTAAGAATATAAAAAGTATAATCGAAATTTAAATATTTTTTCTACGCAGAACTATTATTAAAAACGCAAGGGGAATACATAATTTTGATTCTTATTAATCATGTTTATAATAATTTTTTTATTTAGTTTCTGCCTTTCTTCAGCTTAGGGCCATAAAAAGAAAGTTTTTGCTCCCATTTCCGCATTATTTGTGACGACATAGTGTAAAAAGTAATGCATATTAGGGCTTTTTTATGTGATAATTTCTCATGTACATAAGAGATGATCACTAGTTTTGCATTTTTGTATACGTGCGTCTCGTAGTAATGATGTTTTATTTCTAATGACTTGGAATCAGGAAATGCTTTTAGTTTCATGGTCAAGAACACTGTAAGCCATTAAGATTTAATACTAATATATTTTATGTAACTGATTGCATAGGTAGAAAAATTGGATTATGCATTTCCGTAAACTGAACTTATATAATTCTTTTGGATAGGCTTTTAATTGTTGTTGTACTCACAGAAAAAACGTGTGTTCAAACAGAACAAGTGGAACACATGTATTGTATAAGAATGGTGACATTACAATCTTGTTTGTTTTAATACTAGAATTGTGTTGAAGTCAAACGAACACAAAATTGTGTTGTTCCAACACAACTGACAATCGCAAGAGGAGATGATTATTACACCCATGAGTTATTGACAAAAAACTGCACACTGTATTGTTTTTTAAAATATGTACTATAACAAAATTATAACCTTAATTTTTTAGTACCGTAATATACACTTTATTTAAAACTTTAGCATAGCTTTTTATCCGAAACGTTATAGAGCAGATGCGGGACTACATTTCGGAAGAACACATGAGTGCTGCGCCTTTAACACAATTTTTGCACTAACCGTGCATTATTACTTGATCGCAATATAATTTTTGAATTGTTTCAGCACAACTTGTACATTGTTAAAATTTTCAGTTCAACGTTGAACCAAATTTTTGGGGAAAATCAAGAACTTCTGGTATATAGACCATTAAATGGTTCAACATAGGGTTGAAAAAATATCACATTCTGGAAATAGACTGGCTTTCACGAAAAATTGGTTCAACCTCTACTCCAATGGCACGAAAATTCGGTTCAACTTCTACTAACTGCAACCGATAATTTAACTGTTTACTCAAACGCCGGCGCCATTAGTAGTACTGCTTCTGCTTGAGAATTGTTGAGAATTTGAAATCAAAAAGTAAGTAAAATAGCTTATTATTTTTATCAACACCTTTACTATTTACAATATTACTGTGGCTAATGTTTAAAAACGCATGAAAGTTGTAGAATTTTGCTTCTCGTGTACACAACAGACATTGACCGAACAGATTTGTTTAATGTTTATATAGTTGCAGCGCTCTTTTTTAGGACAATTATTGTTGTTTCTTATATTAATATTTACAGATTAGTAAATACCTAAAAGCAGATGCTGCAAGGCGTTGTTTTCAAATCGAAAATAGTCATTTCCTCATTAATTCTAGTATTTATTCATTTATCATGTCGTTATAGATTTGCGTTACTTTTAGTGTTATCTTCTAACGTACAATTGAATATTAAAAAAAATATTATACTATAAAAGAATTTGCAATTTCTTATGTAACTAACATAGTGTATTACACAAGTACTGTATGGTTGCCCATGTTGCGGAAAAATGGCAGAAGTGTCCGTTATTTTTACAGTTCAGGAAGGATCGGTCAAACAAATCTCGGCGCCTCGTATATTCTTGTCCGCGGCGTAATTGCGCATTAGGATCCCTTTTTTTTGTTCAGGAAATATATCGGTATATGTGATAATTGGCATCAAAAGGGCAATAAAGTCCGTTATTTTTATAGTTCTGGACGGATCGGTCAATCAAACTTCGACGCATTGTATCCTAGTTTGCGATGTACTCGCTCAGTAGGATCTATTTTCTATAGTTGAAGACAGATATCAGGCAATCAAATTTTAGTAATTTACTTTAAAGTTTGAATGATGATGCTACTACTACTTACTTCTGCCAGACTCCCTGATGACTAAATGAAAAATACTCCAAATATATATATATATATATATATATATATATATATATATATATATATATATATATATATATATATATATATATATTATATATATATATATATATAAAATATATATATATATATATATATATATATATATATATATATATATATATATATATATATATATATATATATATATATATATATATATATATATATATATATATATATATATATATATATATATAATATATATATATATATATATATATATATATATAATAATATATTGAAGTGTCGCCATTAAATCATATTTGTGATTGTTTTCAGATGATAACTGAATTTTGTATTTAATTTTTTCCATCAGCAATCGAACGATGGAAAGAAAAAAAATTGAGAGATTTAACTTTTTAACAATCAGCTTATCGACCAAAAAGCACTATCGGTCGACCCCTAGAACCTAGTTAACACTCATGATGCTTGCATGTTTTGTCCCAAAATACAACAATTATATTGATTGTAGCTCATAATTTAGCCACTTTATATAGTCATTCTGTTCTTAGAAGTTTTTTGTTTTTCAGGACTCACTCAGTATGCTGTAGCTACCCATCACCATTTTCTTAAATATTAGCTATTAAGGTGAAAGTTTCTTTAATTGTATTTTATTCATTACAATACTTTTTTAATATTTACTCTTTTCTTGTTTCTCAAAATTTCATTATTGATTATTTATGTCAGTCAGTATGATTTTTTTGTTCAGTCAGTGTGACAAAGAAGTGGAAGCTAATACCTTCAAAAATGGCTGGAATCAAATCGAAGGCGGAAGCTTGCAAGTCTGGCTTGATGAGCAACATACTATAGAGGTGTCGTTATTAAAGAGTAAAGCCACAGATGCATCGGCGCCGATTGTTTAAAAAATTAGCCATCGGCAACCGTTGTTAACTTAAAAATCGGTCTATAGGCTTGAGCATCGGTTTGCTAATTACATATTTATTAACCTAATTCATACCCAATGCATATTTATATACTATAGGGATCGACCAATGCATCGGCGCGGATTGTTAAAATTTTTTGACATCGACGCCGATGTTCTTTAGGGAAGTAATCGGTCCATCGTTTAAAAAAACACATTTGCGAGCCTGTGTAAGTCTCCACAAGTGATTTTGAGCATATTTGTTTTGCATTTTACAAATTCTGCTTTACAATTCAATTTTTCAATTTCTCTTTTGAACCAGAGTGTAGTCCGATAATCTGAAAAGTTTAATAATTTAATCAGATCTTAAAATATATTGAATATTTATCATAATGTGTAGAATTCTATATATTTTGTTTGTGTAAGGAATAGTTTGTTTTCAATCATATAACTTGTGCAATATTCTTATCAATTTAAAATTCGTTACAGTACTAGGGTCTGTGGGTTCCCCAAGGTTCGCTTTACTAGCATTAATTTAATTGCACCAGAATTGAATAGGTATGAATTGAAAATTTGTAATCGAGAAATCCATTAAGATTGCATGCCTCATTGTTTTTGCCTTTCTTTTGATTCGGGGGTTTGGGTGTTTATTTCCCAACTTACTCTAGACATTGAACCGTGAATAAACAATGCAAGAATTTGTTTCACTAAAATTAAAATGAATTATTTTATCTATGGTGAATACAGATTGAAATCAAAGTACATGGTTAAAATTTTTATTTTCAGATAAATGATGATGAGGATACACCGCTTATTGAAGACAAATAAAATCCGCTGATATATGGGACCATGCGTATTGCAGGAGAATTCAACCTTTGTATTAAAGGATCACATTTTTCACATACGAAAGACTTTTTATCAGCTGTAGCCTTATTATCTTCATTTTACTATACTTTAAACATCAAATATCCTAAAGAAATTCTAAACACTTTTGAATATAATAATATATAAGAATATTCTATATATATATATATATATATATATATATATATATATATATATATATATATATATATATATATATATTTTATATATATATATATATATATATATATATAATATATATATATATATATATATATATATATATATATATATATATATATATATATATATATATATATATATATATATATATATATATATATATATATATATATATATATATATATATATATATATATATATATATTTTAATATATATATATATATATATATATATATATATATATATATATATATATTATATATATATATATATATATATATATATATATATATATATATATATATATATATATATATATATATATATATATATATATATATATATATATATATATATTATATATATATATAGTTTAATAATTTGAATATAAGCTTATGGGGATGAAGACTAATTCTCTGACATGCAAGGTGCAGACTTTGTGTAAAAAATTGATATAAATAATGTGTAATAAATATATCCAATGTACCTAAATAAAAGCATAATAGTAGCACCATAATGACTAAATGTTTCCCCTCTGTCTTGCAATCAAAGATACAAGGTTTACTCTCAACGGTTGTGAAATTTAGCAAATAAAGCCTCTCTGGTGATGTTTTGTATATGTTTATAGAACTCAATCTTAATAAATAAAATGTTTTGTTAGTTTTTTTTTTATTGTTTTCTATGTTCTACTACTTACAAAATACTTATTAGTTTTTCGAGAAATTGCCTGAAAACCTAATTAAATTTTAAAATGCATTAAATAGAAAATAGTTATTTAATGAAATATTTTAAAAGTTTATTTTTAAATTGTAAAATTTCATGATTTAATAAAGTATGAAGTAATATTTGCATCCAGATATCACTCAGTAAATTTTTTATGTTACATGTTAATTCAAAATAACCTTTAAACAAAGTAAAGAAAATACTCAAAGTATATTAAAATTGTTATAAAATAACTCCACTGAAAAATCCTTTAGCTAAGTTATCTTGTTTTAAAATAATATAGAAAATAGTTTTTAATAATAGGTACGTAATGCTTATTAGAATAGTATTTAAAATAATTTTTAAATCCAAAATATTGAAAATAGTGTTACAAAGTACTGTTTTTTTTCACCAGTGTTCTTTTATTTTATTTAACAAAAAAAGGGCTACCATCATATAAGCATTTTTTAATATAACTATTTTTTTTACTTTGTTTAAAGATTAAAATAAATATTTATGAAGTTTATATTGAATTCACATGCATCATTAAAAATTTACTGTGTGAGTGACATCCTGATACAAATATTATTTAATACAATTAATTCATGAATACACAAAAAAAACAAGTATGGTTCAACAGTCTACCAAATCATGGTTGCAGCAAATTCGAACCGTATTTTGGTTCAACCTTGAACTATTATTTTTAACAGTATAATAACTGGGAAAAACACAATTGTTTGCATTGAAAATTAACTCAAGCTTTTCCTAAGTGGGACTATCGCAGACAAAGTTAGTTGTTTCAAGTTAACCTGGAATAAATATCTACTCCGGTTTGTAGTTTTAGGGTTAAAGAGGCTTTTCAGAAGATATTATTATTCATTCGGAAATGTTAGTTATATACACTATAGCGGAATTTGGTTCAATATATCAAAAGCAGGTAATGTTATAAATGAATGTGTTCATTCTCTTGTCTTACTTTAGCTTATGTCCAATAGCATCTGTGTAAGCGTAAGGAATTACACTAAGCCTAATATGGGGTATGACCTCACTGTGCCAATAGTAAGTGAGTGTTTAGGCTAGTTGAAGTTATTATTCCTAAATTAACCTAAAAAAATTCATACTTTTACGAACAGATGAACTTTTGAAATTTTAACGCATTAATTGCTATTGATAATTTTTTCAATTGAATTTCAATGATTCTTAGACCATATGTATGCGTAACCATATGTAGTAACCTTTCTCCTCAAATTAGGGATTTGGCGATTTTCATGTTGAGGACGTTTTTGGAAGCTGCTTTACTATTGAATGAGCAGTCCCTTCAATTATGTCGCTGCATTCTTATGCCTTTTATTTGGGTTGTTAATAATTGGGTTGTTAATAATTTTGCAGTTGTTCATAATAAAAGTACTTCAAATTCGAATTTTCATTAAAACTAATTTCGATGCTTTGAAATTTTTGACGTATCACACTTGTCTGTAGAATTTGTAATTTGATCAATGAAAGTGGGTGATGGACAGACGGACGGACAGACGTAGCCTTTATAACAGCCTAGCATAAAACAATTAGGCTTTTGTAACAGTAACTAGATGATATTTTGTCTCATGCGGAAAAATTAAGTGAAATTGTGGGACAGCAAAGGGCATGGTTCACGTCGTGAGTTGCAACAGTTGTAGCGGCATTGTTTGCATTCTTGGTCCTTCTGAAATTACAATTGTTTTGACCAATAACATATTTTCTTACCTTACCAAAACAAATGATATGTACAAACTTAACTTTCAGTATACAACTAAAGGCTTTTCTTTGTTCGTGAATCACGTTAAATTGCTGTCCCACGATTTCACTAAATTTCTCCTCACATAAGGAGAAATATAATCTAAACCAAAGTTTTCCAATACTATTAACGTTTTGTTAAAGCTTTGCAAACTTAAAATTTAATCGGATTAAAAACGGTAAAGTTTAATAATAAATAGTAAGAACAAAAAAAATATTCATGCTTTCGTTGCAAGTGAAGGGCTATAAATAAAACACAGCAGAGGATAAAAATGCTAAATGTGAGAGCGAAATCGAAAGGACCAATGAAATTTCGGGAAATGCAAAGATGAAAATAGGAGAGGATCACCATATATTTGAAGAAACCCCATTTAACGTGATTGATGAACAAAGACAAGCTTTTGACAAGTTCTGAAAGAAAAGTTCATACACAACATTCGTTTCAGTGAGGTAAGAAATATTGTATTGTTCAAAATCACAAAACAAATGCAACTCCGGAAATACGAAAAATAAAAGCAATTCTGGTGGAACTGTTGTCATTTACGACCTGAAACATGCGCATTGATGCTTTAAAAATAGAAGCGAAACTTTACTGATAATTATGCAAGAAGAACTTAAAACTCTCTTGCATCTTTCTTAATATATATACAATGAACCATCTAAAGAATATTAAAATATATTCTATAACGTTTTTTTTAAATGATTTATAACACATAAGTATTAAGTTTTAAAAAAAAAATAAATAAAGTTTATCGCGTGTTTGACGAAGTGGCACAGTGGGAATATTGAACAAAAATGGAATTTTCCTGTTATTTAAATATAAAATAATTAGTTAGTTATTCAAATTTTTAAATATTCTAATTTTATTTTTGAATGGATTTTGGGATATATCCTTGTCAATTTTTTTTGTTTCAATATAACGTATCCCACTTGTTTGTGAGACTTGTGGTTTGTACACTCTTAAAACAAACGAGCGGTTTTAACTCAGTCTGAGTTAATTTCCACGCCTTTCCGTGCCGAAAATGCACTTCTCCTATAGGAGTGAATTTCACTCTTTTTCGGAGTGGGTAAAAGAAATAAAAAAAAACAATCTGCGTCCTACACTCTTAAAACGAGCGGTTTTAACTCAGTCTGAGTTAATTTTCACTCCTTTCCGGTGCCGAAAATGCACTTCTCCTATAGGAGTGAATTTCACTCTTTTGTTTTAAGAGTGTACTGTAAAAGTGGGCGACGGATAGACAGACAGACATAGTCTTTATCAAATCTCCCCCAATTTAAATTATAAACGTAGTGATAAAGCTAAAATAATTATATATTTTTTAGATTTCATGTCAAAAAGATACCGATTTTTATTTATAAAAGCTATATATAGAAGCATTTTTAACTGATATTCGGCGCAGTTAATTTGATTAGATAGGGGATTCAATAAATCAAATGCATTCCACTAAATAGAAAATAGGGTATACTGTATTGAGATTCAATCTTTTAATGAATCTTTTAAGACGTATTTTATTTCCAATGAGTTTGTTTCAGATCATGTAACTCTCCTTTTTTTCATTTCTGCTTAAACATGTTATTCCATTGGTTGTCCCGATTTCACTCTCAAAATGAGCGTTTTAACGTTAAATTTCTATTTAGTAGTTATTTTAGAGTTCTTTGCGTGCAACTTGTTTTCATTCCTGCAATTATTTGAACTTTATCGGTTTTAATTTCGACTGAATTTCAGTTATGCAAAGCAGTGTCAAACCGTCAAAGTTTTCAACAACAAAAAACTTCGGTTGTTAGATGATATTTTGTTTTATGTGCGGAGAAATTAAGCGAAATTGTGGAACAGAAATTTGACGTAATTCCCTAACACAGAAAAGCTTTCGTTTTATTGAAAGAAAAGTTTGTACACAACATTGTTTTAGTAAGGTAAGAAAATATTGTATTTTTCAAAACAAATGTAATTTCAGAAGACCAAAAAAGAAAACAATATCGCTGGGCCTGGAGCTGTTGCCAGTCAAAATGTGAAACAAGCCCATTAGATAGTAATAGTTTTGGTTTGATAATATTCAACCAAATCACAACTATAGGTGAATTTAAGTAACGTAAATCACAAGAATTTTTAGTTAAAATAAAAAATAGAACTTGAATTAATATGTGATATAAATCAGTTTGAAATGACTTCATTGCATATATCAAAATAGGGTTCTTTTGAAGGTTTATTATATGTGTATTAAGAAAAATGCAGAGAGTGAGAGAGTTTTAACTTCTTTTTGCATAAATAATCTGGTAATTTTTTATTTTATTTTCAGTGTTTATTAATGAATATTGTACAAAGGCGCGAAAAAACAAACAATAAATTACTTTTTCGAAAATTGTTAATACTTCTTTTAAAAAATACAAAGAATAATGATACTATAAGGACTTTTGGTTCTATTTTGTAACATAAATTTTACCAAATATTTATTCTTTGACCTGCAAATTAATTTAGTAACCGTGAATCGAAGAATATTAAGCGAAAGAAAGGTAATGAAAATCGGCAATTATAACTACTAAAAGTTGTTTATTAAGTAAGCGACAGAGAACGCTCTTTTCTGAATAAAATTCGGGTTGTTTCAATTTCTAAAAATAATTAAGTTAAAAGATGTTATGATACGTCATATTTATAGAGAAAAATACGCATAGTTATTCTGTGAATTTTCAAAATAATTTAGCAAAAGATAGACTCTCACTTAAATATGCGGAAGAAAATTAAAGAAAATGGATAATTTTTACCTTTTAAAGTTTAGAACTATCTACAGGCAGTGTATGGCGATTTTCGTTCTCCAGTATATCAATAGTGTGTTGAAGGGGTTCTAAGTAACAGTTACTGTTACAACCCCTACTTGATTTATTTTAAAATCGTTATTTAAGCGCATAAGTCCTTATTTCTTAATGTGTTTGGAATGTTTGTGGATCATTGAGTGGATAAGATCAAATGAAGTGAAAATAATTTTATTTTTAACTGAGAGGGGAAGATTGTTCTTTTTGAAATTTAAACAAATAAGCTGCTTTCCCAACAATGCCCTATAAAGTGATAACCCACTACAAAACTAAATACTACAAAATCGCAAACTGTTTAGCCCTAGTTTGTAGTTTAAAGGTTAACAGGAAGTACTATAAAAGAATTAAAAATAGTCTATTTTTCTGTTATTTAAATTCTGATAGGAAAACAAGTTGGTTTGTAACAGTAGCTGTTACCTAAAACAGCTTCTACACAAGATTTATACACATTAGATAAAAATTGATAAACACAGCATCCATTTAAATTTTAAACTTTTTAAAACGAAAACCAACTATTATCATTACTTGTCTTTTTTTAAAATTAAATTAATAGTATTTATAGGCAGCTTAATTTATTTGCATTCTCCAAGAATAATTTAATATTTATTTATAACAAAACTTGAAAATACTCAAAGCTGCACTAAAAAAAGAAATGTAAATTAAAAATAAACAAATTTTAGTATTAGTTAATTATTAAAACTCAAATTAATTTATCTTTATTAAATTAAATATTCTTAAGTTTGGTTTTGGTTGAGTCAACATTATGTTGCTCTAGTTTTAAACGTGGCTTAATGGCGACAAGGGCTTGACCGTTGGTCTAATATACGACGGGCTTGATTATTTAGAGCCGCGGTCAATTGACGAGGCCGACACCTGAGCTGGCACCCAACGCAACGAAATCTTATCTGTTTTTGTACACCCCCAAAGTGATCGAAAAAAATCATTTTAAAACAAAATAAAAAACCTTCCAAAATTTTCTTCCGATCAAATGTTTTGTCTTAAATTTCGTCATAGCTGGACATTTTTTTTTCTATAAAATTCTGATAGGAAAACAAGTTGGTTTGTAACAGTAGCTGTTACCTAAAACAGCTTCTACACAAGATTTATACACATTAGATAAAAATTGATAAACACAGCATCCATTTAAATTTTAACTTTTAAAAACGAAAACCAACTATTATCATTACTTGTCTTTTTTTAAAATTAAATTAATAGTATTTATAGGCAGCTTAATTTATTTGCATTCTCCAAGAATAATTTAATATTTATTTATAACAAAACTTGAAAATACTCAAAGCTGCACTAAAAAAAGAAATGTAAATTAAAAATAAACAAATTTTAGTATTAGTTAATTATTAAAACTCAAATTAATTTATCTTTATTAAATTAAATATTCTTAAGTTTGGTTTTGGTTGAGTCAACATTATGTTGCTCTAGTTTTAAACGTGGCTTAATGGCGACAAGGGCTTGACCGTTGGTCTAATATACGACGGGCTTGATTATTTAGAGCCGCGGTCAATTGACGAGGCCGACACCTGAGCTGGCACCCAACGCAACGAAATCTTATCTGTTTTTGTACACCCCCAAAGTGATCGAAAAAAATCATTTTAAAACAAAATAAAAAACCTTCCAAAATTTTCTTCCGATCAAATGTTTTGTCTTAAATTTCGTCATGGCTGGACATTTTTTTTTCTATAAAATTCTGATAGGAAAACAAGTTGGTTTGTAACAGTAGCTGTTACCTAAAACAGCTTCTACACAAGATTTATACACATTAGATAAAAATTGATAAACACAGCATCCATTTAAATTTTAAACTTTTTAAAACGAAAACCAACTATTATCATTACTTGTCTTTTTTTAAAATTAAATTAATAGTATTTATAGGCAGCTTAATTTATTTGCATTCTCCAAGAATAATTTAATATTTATTTATAACAAAACTTGAAAATACTCAAAGCTGCACTAAAAAAAAGAAATGTAAATTAAAAATAAACAAATTTTAGTATTAGTTAATTATTAAAACTCAAATTAATTTATCTTTATTAAATTAAATATTCTTAAGTTTGGTTTTGGTTGAGTCAACATTATGTTGCTCTAGTTTTAAACGTGGCTTAATGGCGACAAGGGCTTGACCGTTGGTCTAATATACGACGGGCTTGATTATTTAGAGCCGCGGTCAATTGACGAGGCCGACACCTGAGCTGGCACCCAACGCAACGAAATCTTATCTGTTTTTGTACACCCCCAAAGTGATCGAAAAAAATCATTTTAAAACAAAATAAAAAAACCTTCCAAAATTTTCTTCCGATCAAATGTTTTGTCTTAAATTTCGTCATAGCTGGACATTTTTTTTTCTATAAAATTCTGATAGGAAAACAAGTTGGTTTGTAACAGTAGCTGTTACCTAAAACAGCTTCTACACAAGATTTATACACATTAGATAAAAATTGATAAACACAGCATCCAGTTAAATTTTAAACTTTTTAAAACGAAAACCAACTATTATCATTACTTTTCTTTTTTTTTAAATTAAATTAATAGTATTTATAGGCAGCTTAATTTATTTGCATTCTCCAAGAATAATTTAATATTTATTTATAACAAAACTTGAAAATACTCTAAGCTGCACTAAAAAAAGAAATGTAAATTAAAAATAAACAGATTTTAGTATTAGTTAATTATTAAAACTCAAATTAATTTATCTGTATCAAATTAAATATTCTTAAGTTTGGTTTTGGTTGAGTCAACATTATGTTGCTCTAGTTTTAAACGTGGCTTAATGGCGACAAGGGCTTGACCGTTGGTCTAATATACGACGGGCTTGATTATTTAGAGCCGCGGTCAATTGACGAGGCCGACACCTGAACTGGCACCCAACGCAACGAAATCTTATCTGTTTTTGTACACCCCCAAAGTGATCGAAAAAAATCATTTTAAAGCAAAATAAAAAACTTTCCAAAATTATCTTCCGATCAAATGTTTTGGTCTTAAATTTCGTCATAGCTGGACATTTTTTTTTCTATCAAAATCTACTTATTCTTTTACGCAACTTAATCAACTTCCTGAGACGTCCTCGTTGGGGATAAATGTAGGTCAAAGTCAAAATGCTAAAATTTATTTTATTCAATTAAAAGGTGGAAAAAAAGACCGACACATGAAAAAAAGTCGCGTGTGCCTAATGGGGCCTTATCAGTTTCTTCAGATTGGGAAGGTTTGCTAAGTTCCCTATTTTATTTGAGATTTATATGGGCCTTGAGGGAATTACGGATTGATACTAGTGTTTCATTGCTGGTTAATGGAAGAGAGGATTTTTAATTTCTACTTTGGAAATCTCGAGGTGTACATAGACGTTGCATAAAACTTATCTAAAATTTACTTTTATTGTAAGTGATACAGAGATAAAAAATTTAATTGAAAGTTTTAAAAAATATTTTTTTATAAATAAAACGAATTGATATTTTAGAGAGAAAGTATGAAAGGATCTTGAAAGTCGTTGTCTGGGAAAAGTGGGCAGGCTTGAAACATTACATCTCAGATGGATTCAATCAATTCATGGATCATCAATTTTTAGCTAAAAAGTATGGAAGCAAAGAGCTGACAAGAAAATGTCTTCAGAAAGTAATTCATATTATAAAATGTAATAAAATTCGTAACAAAAATAATGCTGACAGATATTTGACTCTGAAAAAGTTATTCAACAGCAGAAGGTAGTTGCAATTTCAGAAAAAACGTTATATTTGAGAAACGCATATGTCCATAAATAAAATATGGCCATACCTACCAAGAAAATTTCAAAGTCTTTTTGAATAATAGGTATGTAACTACGTAACGTCGAATAATAGGTATGTAACTACGTAACGTCGAATAATAGGTATGTAACTACGTAACGTCATCAACAATTATGTTTCTAACTATTGGTTTTGTCAGTAGTAGATACCATGGAAAAGTTGGCCGTTTTTCTCAATTTATAATTTTTGGGAAGTCAGTTAAGTAGAGAGCCAGTAACATGACAACATGTTTTCTACGTTAATTGGTTATTTTTGTCTCATAGAATAATAATTTTTTAAGAGTGTTTTGGTAGCATTATCACTATTCGTTTTATAAGCTATAAAATAATCACAGAAATAGGTAGCCACTGTAAAACCAACTATGAGAAAAACAGTTAAAATTTGTAGAACTGAAATTTTAATTGCCACAATATTTACATAACGGTGTTTTGTTTCACCACAATTAATTAATGATCATATCCGCCTATATTTTCCCAAAGACATTTCGAGCTCTGAAAACAAAAATGTGTGTCAAAGTGAAAACCTTGCCGTCGTAAGGTGTTAATGAAGGCAAAGCGTTGCCTAAGATTTTCTGTCATCTCTTTGACCTCAGCAAAGGATAATGTCCTTCAAAATAGCCATCATTTGGGGAATTTCCATTTATAAAGCTAAAAATATGAAATTGATGTTATTACCTTAAAACAGTTGTTATTACAGCTCCTCTTGAATGCCTTCTATGTGAATATCGCTCTTTTCAAATTTTCCAAAATAACTATTAATGATTAAGAAATTTTCGATAGATAACATTTTAACGTGTTATTGGCTTGCAGCACACAATTTTACTGCACTCGAGCGACATCGTAAGCTAACGCCGCGCCGTCGGGACTTTGGACTCCGTAGATTGAACGAGCATGTCTATCCCAGTATACTAGGGTATTTTAGTTGTAGTTGTGGTTGCATATTTACGCTTATTGGAAAGCAGATACTACCAACGGGATCGAACCAGCGCTTAACGCTTACGATCCTATCAGGGCTGACAGCATGTCCAACTCTATGCCAACTGGACTACCAACCCCCGACAGCTTCGTTGATATGTGTCGAAATGACGTTCAAGTTTAGGTGTCTTAATCATTGCGTAAAAATGCCAACCAATTAAAAAAAATAAATGAATTAAAATACGTAATTACAAATTATGCACACTTCAAGGAAATTATAAAGATTGTGTTATAGGTCTTAGGTGGCCACCTAAATGCTGAATGAAAATAAACTCTATCTTGAGACCCGATTGGTGAATCAATGTCCATGGCAACAGAGCACCAATCGGAGAACCGATCGAAGGAAGTTAATAATAATAAATGAGAGCTGGGGGGAATACGTCACCTGAAACAAACCAATTGAATGTAAAATCTGCGAAAACTAATAACATACTTATGACGGGGGAGATCCTATTTTATATTACCTTTATAAAAATAGGTAGTAGTTGGTTGGTTGGTAGACATATATATTCAGGTGTGCGTGCTTGGTCAGAGACCCGCTTATAAACCATCGTCAAGTAAGACAGACACACTACACACACATAAGTGGATCCATCTAATTTTTAGAAACAGAGGCCAACTAGAGGATCCCCAGAATTGACTTGTCACCCCCAGAGGTATTGATTTGGTATGGGAACTTGGAGGACTTTGTGACCACGACGGATTTAACGTGCACCAGTCACCATTAGCGTACACGGGGGTCTTCGGAAGGCAGCGGGACTCGAACTCGCAACCTTAGGAATGCCAGTCCAAGACCTTACCGACCAGGCTATCCCGGCCCCAATAGGTAGTAATTTTTCTGACTATACCTGTGGGGCAGGGAGTTCAGTTGGTTGGGCGCTTGCCTTGCATGCGAAATGTCCCACGTTTTAGGCCACGGGCATTGCAAAAGGTCGATGAATAATACCCCGTGTAGAGGGAGTGCACATTAAATACGCTCCAAAATCCCTATGTCGCGTAAGATGTCGCTCTTAAAAAAACTTTCGTAGAGTACCTATTCAGGTGTCCTCTCGTCACTTGACTGTGGTTCTAAATTACGACACCCGTCGCCAATAGCCCACGTGTAGCTCTAGTGCGACGATAATTCAACTTAAACCTCTATTTACCTGTCGAAGACAGCGAAAATAACCACATGTGTTTTGTTGATCATCCTCAAGCCAAACATTGGTGTTTTACTCGACCATCATTGCGCCAGGATGTCAGCTGCAGTGCGAATACCAATCCTACATTCTGAATTAGACGAGGGTCAATGTTATGACTAATAGCCACTGTGACGCGTACGAAGGCCGGGTGGTATTATGCGGCGGGCAGTCTCTCGTCACCATAGAGTTAAGAAGAAGATGGAGTTGGCTGTTAGACACAAAAACTAATACAAAAACCGTTTTGCCAAGTGAAACAATTGATCGCTCTGTACAAGCGTAAGCTAGTTGTTTGGCGTTATCCTGAAGTGGAGTTTGTATGGGCTTATTACTTTGACTTGGCGAGTTTTAGACTCTCTAATCAAAACTATAATTAGAACGTTTTTTTTTTTTACCTGTGAAGGGAATTACTACCATCTTGTGCAAATTCAGATCTCGTACTACAACCTACAACTGCGCAAACATTCTTTTTTGGTTTTAAATCAACGCCTTTTAAAGAATAAAATGCTGCGTTTTACATTGAATCATTACGTTAAGTGAGTAGTTTGTTTGGGCTTACTAGGGTTACTTGGCGACTTTCGGACGGCTTCAATTTTTTTCGTGCCAAGCATCTCCATATTATTCTTAGCTCTATGCTCGAGATGCGGAAAAACCCGTCAAATAGCCAAGGTGTGACACTGATTCTCTTCCGAAGGCAAGCGCATAATTGAATTCTAATTGGATCAACATGAGTTTGTTATTCACAACAAGCATAAGAGTTGCTAAACTGAGAAAATGACTTTGTGTTTAGATAACATTTAAGGGTACACAGCGGGACACTTAATTATTATTTTTATTTTATTATCAATTACTTTAAAAAATATAACGCGTGCTTAGGATGTTAGTTTAATGCTGTTAACATATTTTGTGTGTCTGATTCATTTATCAATTTTTTTAACGATAAAATTATTTGAATTACAATTTTTCAAGACTTGACAACCATTTTTCTATTTTTTTAGAATATCTAAAACTCCTCACTTAATTGTTGAACAGTTAAGTTTCAAAACCAAGCCATCAGCTATAATGAAGTAAGTATGTATTTGGTTTTAACTGTAAAAGGTAACTGGTAGGTTTTTGTAACTGTAAAAGGTGTTTGGGGTTTTTTTTGTAAAAACTATAGACTTTTTACAGTGTATTTTAACAAAATTACTTATTTTAGATTGTCAAAACATGTCATTGTAAACAAGCAATGTACATAACATAATTTGACAAAATCTCTCTTCGAATGTAACTTTTAACTTATGTTGAATTTATTCCTTTTTTCAAGGGTATTTTACTGTGAAATTAAAAATAAGTTTAAATGTAGTGTTTTAATTACATAATAGATTTTAAATTCTAATCATAAATATATTTTTTATTTTCAAGTCATGTCGCAATGATATTTTAAAGCTTTGTCGTAATGGGTACTTACGACTTAAAAATATCTTTTTCCTAGTTTGATTCCTTGAATTTTTATTCAATCAGATTAATACAAAAACCTTTTGAATATGCAGATTAAGTAATAAAATTAAATAACAGCGTTATGCAAAAATAGCATAGTGATGTAACCTTCTTAGAGGAACAAAAATACTATACTTACTTAAGTTTGAAAACGCAGTTCTATTTTATTTAATAAAATTACTTAAGTAGAGTAAAAAGGGTAAGTGGTATTTCCGGCACATGGAATAATGGGTTTTTATGTTTGGTAATATTATAAGTCAGAATGGTCCAATAGTATTTTATTATCCGCTGTAAATTAATAAATCCGTTAAATATCCGCAGTAAATTAATAAATCCGTTAAATATCCGCAGTAAATTAATAAATCCGTTAAATATCCGCAGTAAATTAATAAATCCGTTAAATATCCGCAGTAAATTAATAAATCCGTTAAATATCCGCAGTAAATTAATAAATCCGTTAAATATCCGCAGTAAATTAATAAATCTGAGAGTTGAAGCCGCATGAAAAGTCAGGGGGAATCGCAAAATATTTAGCCAGTAAAATATTTTGCATCAGTTTTGACCTAAGCAATCTTTTTTTATTTTAGCCATTAATAAACCAGTATACTTAGTAATATCAGTATAATAAGTAATACCAGTATAATAATTAATTTTTGATCTATTACTTTATTTAATTATGAAGATAATTTACACGTTCTATTTATTTTAGTTTAATAATAAATATTAAAATATTGTTCATAGAAGTACTGTCAGAGAAAAAAATTTTATTTATAGATTCAAAAAATACTTAGGCTTCGTTTCATCATTCCCTATATTGGTTAAAAACTGATGTGAAGTTTTGAGGGAGTTAGATCAGTGATGAGAAGGTTCCGAGTTCAAAACTCAAGTTTAACCTCCTATAAACGATTTATATAAGTAAATAATTGGGGTCATTTACGAAACTTGGGAAAAGAAATATGTTTATGCATTTGATGAATTTCGTATGTTTAAACAAATGAAGAAAGGAATTTTCTGAACACTACGAAATGTTCAAATGGAGCCGTTCAAAAGAGTTTATATATGTTTTGTAGGGAGGGGTAGGTGGAAATGAAAGATTTACATGCTCGTGTTTGAGGAGAGAATGAGGGATTGTACACTCTTAAAACAAAAGAGTGAAATTCACTCCTATAGGAAAAGTGCATTTTCGGCACCGGAAAGGAGTGGAAATTAACTCAGACTGAGTTAAAACCGCTCGTTTTAAGAGTGTAGGACGCAGATTGTTTTCTTTTATTTCTTTTACCCACTCCGAAAAAGAGTGAATCCTCCTATAGGAGAAGTGCATTTTCGGCACGAAGATGGTAATACTCGACTGAAGTTAAAACGGGTTTTGTTAAAGTGAAATTGGCAAGTGAGTTATTGCTAAAAAACAGTAGTAAGTGAAATATACTTACTCTTAAATCTTTCATTTCTACCTACCTCGCCATACAAAACATATATAAACTCTTTTGAACTTCTACATTTATATTGTTCACAAAATTTCTTTCTTAATTTGTTTAAACATATGAAATTCGTCAAATGCATAAGTATAGTTCTTTTCTCAAGTTTTCCCAAAGATTTAAGGGGACGTATATTTCACACTTGCCACCATTTTTTAGCATAATTAATTTGCCAATTCTTACAATCCCTTATCCCTCTTCCCACTAACACGAACATGTTAGTAATTTGCTTAACCTCAGTACCGATGATTCGAAACAAATTGCGATGTTAAAATGAGCTTTCTCTAAATAAACAATATATAAGACAATGAAAGACCGTAGTACTGGATAATTTGTGTGAAAAAATTAGGTTACACGAAAATTTAATTTTAAATACTTACAGTAAACGTTTTTATTCTTTATAAGTAATTTTGTTAAAGTACACTGTAAAAAGTCTGTTGTTTTTCAGAAATAAAACCTAAAATCTTTTACAGTTACCAAAATATACCAGTTACCTTTTACAGTTAAAACCATAATACATATTTACTTCATTATAGCTCATTGCTTCGTTTTGAATCTAACTTTTCAACAATTAAGTAATGAAAGTGTTAATGGTTTTATGAAATGGGTCGTTAATGAGTTAAGTAAACTTTTTTTTCTTATCGAATAATAATTGTAAACGACAGCCAAGTTTTTATCAGTAATATTTTTCAAGACATAGTATTTTAAATTCACAAAAATGTAAGATCAATTAAAGTTATTCTATTGATTTGAGAGTTGCCAATATACCTATAACAAAAAAAGCAGTATTATATTTTTCGCTTTTCATAAATGCTAAAAAAATTTATATGAATTAAGTGAAGTCTGCTGTCAAAACTAATTAATAAACTACGACAATCCATTTAAGAGGAAATAGTCAAAGTATTCTTATGCATTCCCAGATAATATCTTCTATTACCAATCGAAACACAGATATAAAAACATATAAACTTTGAAACATTTTAATACATAACTAAAAATAGTTGGACTAATTTATTTAAAAAAAAACATTCTAGTTACGATAACAACATTCGATAACAAACATTACAATGTTAGAAATTCAGATTCACTTATTTTTCTCTGTCTTTTTAATTTAAAAGCATAAAAACTTAAAAGTGCAAGTAAATAAATTAAGTATTCCATTATAACTTCAACAGATAAGAACAATAATTACCCAAACTTCATGATTCTGAAGATGGCAACATGCCGTCTTGTGACGTCCTCAGGAGTAAATCGTAAGTATATAAACGCCAAAGTTTTTCCATCTTTAACCACAAAAGAATCAAACTAGAACTTTAACTCATATTTTAATGAGCATTTATAAATCGCTTACTTTGCTTTTTTAAAATTCTGTTGACTAGAAGTACGTTTTGAGTTGCGACTTAAGTTTTTTAATTTAATTTTTTCTTATATCAAGTTATCTTCGATTGCTTTTCAATCGGTAAGTTTATTTTTCAGTTTCATACTCTATTAATATTTAGAATACATAAAATGAGTTATATTTACTAGATTATCTATATATTTATTCTGTTACCTTGCTTTTTAGTTTCTTACAATATTAATATTCAAATTGCTTATAGTGAAATATACTTTGTCTTCAATAATAATATAACATTATATTAATTATATATAAAATTTATAAAAATAAATTATAAAAAATATATAGAAAATTATAAAAATATATAATTTTAATAAAATTATATACTTTTCAGCCATTATTCCGAAAAGATTAATAATTTTTTATATTCTAAGCAAAGTCTTGAGATAAAACGAAAAAGTCATTACGAACACTATTCTTTTTGCAGTAATGTATTATTTTCCTACTTGAATCTTCACTGCAAAAAAATCTGAAACGTTTCTGAATATATAGGGCAGCTATATGTATGTAAAAACTTTTTCGAATATTTCGGAAACTTCTTTCTGTAATATTTAGAAACATTTTTGAGAATTTACTTTAAAAAAGTATTTCTACTACTTTCCACTAAATATTCGATTTCTAAGATGACTTGTAGTCCGATTTATAGAATGACTGGTAGTCCGATTGATAGAGTGACTGGTAGTCCGATTTATAGGATGACTGGTAGTCCGATTTCTAAGATGACTTGTTGTCCAATTTACAGGATGACTTTTTTTCCCACTTCCCGGTTGTGTTGACAGAAAAGGTATAAAATAACTAATGCGCCAGGTGCATTCAGCTTCTTAACTTGACTTTAAAAAAAAAAACGTTCCCCAAATGAAATTAAATAGGAGGTGTCTAATATTTTCAGACACATTTAAGTTTGAGAAAAAAAAGATTTCTAAATTTTTTTTCGTGTATCAATGTGCATAAAACTCATTTTATAATTCGAATAATTTATTACAAACAATTTGAAATATATCTATAAACTTATTCCATTCTAAGTTATTCCATTAAAAAAGTTTCTTTGTATTTCTGTATAGGTTACAATTAAATCTCTCAGTTGAATTTAAGGACCTTTAAAACTTAAAAGAAATACATGTATTTTTTTGCGTCGATTCTTTCATATGTCTTCTTTATTACAATAAATCTAAAAGTAATGCGTTAGATTATTAATCTCTTTACATTACAAAATTATTAAAAGATTCACAGAAAAAAGCAGAATTTTAAGAGTTCTCTAGTATGAGAACAGTTCCAAACTATAGCAAGTTAGTTTATTCAATTTTTATATTAAAAAAAAATATTTCTTTCTTAATTAAACTTTGCAAACTTCAAATTTGAGGAGTATTAAGAATGTTTAAATTTGTTCTAAATTATAATGCCCGTCGCCAATAGCCCTCGCGTTGCTCTAGTGCGATAATTCAAACTAAACTAAACAAAACTAAGAAGGTTTAAGTAGGTATAGCGATATCTTACGCATGGGGATATTCTACCTCTTGTTTCTTCGTAAGATTGAAATACAATTGTATTTGTTTTAAAAAATTAGATAAGAAAATTAAATTTCTTTCAATATTTAGTCGTAATAGTTCAGTAATACAGTGAAAAAACCTTTATTAAAATTTGATTATAACCTCTTTTACAGAGTTGAAGTTTTATCTGTGGTATTTAAAGTAATATTGCGATCATATAAAACGAAAACTGCTGGGATTTCGTTATTGTTAATATATATTTTTGTTTTTAAACTTTAAAAAGTTTTAAGCAATGTGTTATAATTCTCTGTACAGTATTTTTTTAATTGAACGGAATACTAAACGTTATATCCGATATAAAAATTGTTCTAGATTGAAATTTGTCGGTTGGTAATGGGCTATAAATATTCTCATGGTGAATTTAGATAATCGGGGCTATAAAACAAAATGTTCAAAATCATGTGGATCACTTTTCATTGTCAAGGACGCATTTCTAAGTCGATTGGAAGCTAAAAAGCCTTGACGACAAGGAAAAAATCCAAGTGTTCATAGGAAAATTGAATTTTTTTTAAGAAGTTTTTTTAACGTATGGATAAATAGCATAGAAGTTGCTACCGGAAACTGAATAAACTTAAAATTTTTTGGATTGACACATTTAGAAAACCATTTTTTGATAGTATAGTTGGTTTGGATAGTATAGTTTTTATTATTATGTACATAGTTTCTCTCCTAATAAGCAAAATACAGAAAGAAGCGAAGAAATTCCTTAGTTAACGGTGAAAGAAAGTTTGCACTGCAAATAATTTGTTGTAACGTTAAACCCTAAACTTATCTGTCACTAAATTTCCGGAGTAAAGTTACACGACAAAATCGGAGTAAGCTTACACCAAATATGATCATGCTTGAAGCTTACTATTATTTTGTGCTGTAACGTTTTTCCATAAATCTAGAAGTAGTTAGGCTTCCACCAAATTTATGGAGAAACTTTGCAATAAATTTTACAAATAAAAATGGTAAACAGTTAATAGTTAACTAGCTTTAATTGTAATTCATGCACCCTTAACGGACTTCTATCTTTAATAACAATTAGAGTAATATAATTTTAAAAAAGTGTTCATGACATTGAATAATTATAAATCTTTCCAGTTGTGCCGTGTTTGGTTATCAATTTTTTTCGGTATTTTTTCATTTCGAGGCCGCAAGCGATAAATCAAAAGTGTACAACTGACGCCAAACGGAATATTTCCAATGATAAAATTTAAACGTGTATACTGTGGTCATTTAACCGTGTACACTGTGTTTTGTGGCCAGACAATTCCTTTTGGCGAGATTTATGCCCTAGAAATGGAAGAGTAGCAATTTTTCTCTCAAAAACTTCCTGAAGTCTGGAAGCAAAATACCGAATTGAACTAAATCTGAACAGAAACAAAATTAATCAAATTTTATTGGGATACAACAGAAACTACATAAATTATTTTATTGCAGAAAAATGTACGAACAGAAAAAAAACGGAACAAAATAAAAAAAAAATTACCAAGAGAAGATACATTAAATAGACCGTAATTAGCGGTTTCTTGGAAAGTTACTAAGAAATCGCCCCAGCATAGGTATTCAATAAGATAAAATATATCGAGAGCAATTAAATCATTTATAAGGAAAGATTTTTCTTTTTTCACAGAACTGATTATAAAATAGATAATATATGTATCCTTGAATTTTTTCATTCTTAGAAGCAATATAATGCATTCTTATACAGCCTTCAGAAATTTGAAATTTTTAACATAGATTCCTTTTATACCTACATGTGCACCTGAGACTTAGATTTTTTTAATGTTTGATTTTTTAAAATTAATATTAATATTTTCTTTGGGACTTTGACGTCATAGTATGGGACCGAAACAGGGGCTTGACAACACATAAGCCTGAAGCAAGGGCTTGACGTCTTTTGTTCATAAACGTAAAATCCACTAAGATGAGCAGTTAAAAAAGCACTAAATAAATTTTATCTTCTTTAAAATTTTAGCTTCTTTTTATCTCTATGTGTTATTCATTGAGTTCTTTAAATATTACTTCAGAAATTTTAATGTTTTATTGCTTTTGTGTTGTGCATATGCCAAAACAAACTCGATTTCGTTTTGAAAATTTTAATAAGTATGCATGCCTACTAAAAAGAAACAAATATTTCTATAAGTTAACGGGTTCTCAGCAACGTTGGACCATACAGCTAGTAGAATATATAAATCTTAAACCCCTTACATATCTTCTGTTTCTGATATATGTAGAAAGAAAATAATTTGCAATGTGTTCAAATTGGAAAAAAAAATTAACAATTTAACTATAAACGCACTCTGTAAAATGTTTGGTGTAACGTTACTACATTAAATTGGTTTAGATATATGGGATAACATTAGAGCATAAAGCGAAGTAAACTTGTGTAAAGATGAATTACCTTTACCTATAAGTTCACAAAAATGGAATTAGGTTACACCATAAAGTAGGAGTAAAAAACTAGAAGCCGTACTGCTGGGTCTAAATTTTCTATGGAATTTAACTGCTTATTCTGGAATATAAGCATTTTACGTAAAAGGTGAAATTATGTTGTGATGTTTTCTGTTATGTACTAAGTCAAACCTACTTCAACCAACAATTTTTCATAATTATTTTTATTTCACAAAAATTATAAATGCGCATATGGAAAAGGGATAGAAAGTTATACAGAGTTGCACAGCAATTTTTAAAAAGTTCTTCCCTTAATTTTAGTTTAGCTTACTTCAGAATTGGTGTATGAGTACACCCACAGTCCACGGAAACATTTCATTATTTTTTGCAGTGCATAGCTAACCTGAACATCGTGACTTATATTCCATTTAATAGCATTAAAAAATGGAATTCGTCTTCGTTTTTAATACTCTAAGTCTAAACAGTCAAAAAGTAAAATTCGCACCAAATTCGTTAGTTTCAGCAAAAATTATAAAGGTAATTGTAATCAGGGAACGGTTCTTATAACGAGCTCTAATTAAACATAAGTAATTACTTAAAAAAATTATCATTAAAATCCCGATATCATTTTCAACATAACGTGTGCTATTACAAAAAACTAGAACACTAACTTCTATCAGTACATAACTGCAAACCCTCAAGACACATTTACACAAAAGGGAAGATAAACGTTATCCTTATGTGTACACTTCGGAATTTTGTTTTCGCCAATTAAGTTACGTTACCTAAACTTTCCAAAAGAAATAGTTTACTTTCGCTTTTTACGTACGACGGGAATGTTTTTTTTATCTCTGTTACTGGCGACGCCTTTAGGCTATCTCAAGACACTAGACACTGGTAAGGAAAAAATTATGTCAGTAGTACCATGAAAATTTCAATGTTTACTTTTTTTTCCTGTGCGAGGAAAACAGTAAATTATTTTGTAGGTTTTGGATTTGTTGTTATTATTTTTCAAAAATTATATTCTTGAAAAATATTACCAATAAAAACCTCGAGGTATAAGCATAAATATATTTAAAAGTGCTCATAAGGTACATTATGGTACAGCTGGGGAAAAAAGCTCCACCCCTTGTTACTCGGCTGCTATTGATCAGGAAATTTCATGAAATGTGTCATTTTTCAGGAAAAAACGTAAAACATCGATTACTGACAACAAAAATTGTATATGGGGTCGTCTGCATATTAAAAGGAGTATCAACTTTTTTTAAAAATCCAATGGCAACACCCAATTTTTTTTATATATAAATGATTATCATCTTTAAAATACACCAGATAAAACAAATAATTATTTTGCATTATTTGTTGTGATATAAGTATTCAAATTTGAACGTCAATAATGTTAAAAAAAGTTTAACAAACTTTTATTCATACTTCCATTCCACAAATAAAACGATTTAAACAAAGATTTTTTTTTCATTTTTACTACTTCTTAAACTTCCAAACACAATTCACCACAAGTTTTTTCATTAATTTTTAATTTTTTATATTGTTTATTTAAATTTAAATTTTAAAAAAATTAAAACATGAATAGCAAACCCAATTCTTTTTTACATAAATCGATGAATAGATCAAATAAAATCAAAATTCCGAATTTTTTTAATTCAATACTAGTTAATTGCCGAGTTATTGTAAAAACACTGAAAAAAAACAAGTTTTAGTGATAGTTTAAAAAATTTCTTGGCAAATTTGATCATAACTTGCACTATCATTTGGTTGTTGAAAAGCGTTTATTGGTAAAAGTTCATTCAAATTATTGATGTCTGTCAAATATCTAAAAATCTTTTCTTGTTTCAAGTGCATACAATGTATTTTGTATGTGTAATAAATATTAAATTATATAGCCATTTAAAATATGTTATATTTTACTTCTACGAAATGATTATTGCATTAAATTATTAAATGCTATTACATTAAAAGGTTTAAAAACTTGAGACACTGTAAAAATATCGACTTTGAGAAATTAATTAAACTATTTTAATGTTTATAACACATTAATAATATGAATAACTCATATTTTAACAATTCAAAAATATTCTACGTCCTTTACTTAGGATTACTTAGGACTTATTATTTCAGGAAAATAACATGCAAAAGTAGATACTAGGTAGTTTTTAATACGATTAAAATAAAAATAGGGTTATCTTTTGTAATTAAAATATCAATTAAATTTCTGGAAGGCAAAAATAAAACTATACAAGGGTTTATTAATTTTGTGCAGTGCGCTTAATTAAAGTTAGATTCGAAACAAATTTCGAACAAAGAAAATAGCAAAGTAAAATTTAAGATTTAATCCGAAACAAATACTAATTAAATTTTAATTTAATAAAGCTCTATTTTGATGCATTATACCGAAATAAAAAAGACAATATAATAGAATAAAACATTAAATGAAAGAGCATTCTAAACTAAAAAGAGTTATTTACTAACTGCAAAACTCTTTACCTTTGAAGTCGAACAAAAATAGTTTTAAAATATTCATTATTTCGATAATATTTAACCTAGGTATGTTTGGAAATATATAAATTATGTTATTTATAATTTTAATTTAAAATAGTAGGTAGTTACACAATAAATAATTGGTAGACAGTAAGCCTTAAAGTAATAAATAGACATCCTTTTAATTATTATTAAATTACTTATAGTAAACTGCAACAATAAACACTTCAGTTAGTACTCTCGTAATATCATTTGAAATTTGAAAGGCTAAATAAAACTTCCTAGGATAGATGAAATACTTTTGCGCCTAATCTTTCCAAATTAATTACAAATCTTTGATTGGAAAATATTTGACTCTCAACTTATACTTAATTTGAATGTTCTAACGGAGGTTAATTTTTTATACAGTTTATGTCTTTAGAAAATTTTGTTTTATTTGAAATAAAATGCCTAGGAACCCGTGTAGGTTAGCGAAAATAAATTTTTAATTTTCAAATATCATTAGTATTGACAAGAAATCTTCAATTTTAGTTTTTCAAAGACTTATTTAGATATTTCAAGGGTTGGTGAATTATTCATTTAACCAATAACTATCGTAAAAACTCAGATCTACTTTTTTATCACAAAGAATAAATGTTACGAAAAACTCAAATTTGTTAAAACATTTAAATTCTATTAATGAAAAGGTTAATTTTGATTTGATTTTTATAAGATAAATGTAGAGCCGCAATGTTATGTACACTGTTAAAATTTTTGTGCTTGGTTTCACCGTGATATTGGTTCCTAGTAGCTGCAACGGCTGAATGGTGAAAAGTTCCACCATATTTTTGGTATTCTGTTGAACCATTTCTCAGGTTTTTGTTTCCAAATTCAGAAAAACGGTTCAGCCAAACACCGAAAAAGAGGTGAAACATTTCACCACTCAGCCGTTGCAGCTACTAGGAACCAATATCATGGTGAAACCAACCAATATCATGGTGAAACCTAGCACAAAATTTTTAACAGTGTATTTTCAATTACTTGTTTACATTAAGTATTTTTAATTTTAAATTATACTTTTTTTACAAGAGTTTACAACTCCATTTACAAAAGTTTAGTGAGTAGCATGCACATTTTTTGAAAATTAAATTTTATTATAATATAAAATCAATTATTCATTGAATTAAAAAAATAACCAATAATTAACATGTAAGAGTAACATGTAACATTTCAAAGACGTTTTGACTTATCGTTTCAATTTTATGAACACAAAATCCAAAGTAGTCATATGATAAAATTTCGGGAAAATCCTATTTATTTTACTTCATTTGAATTATAAAAAGCAATTAAACAAAAATAAATACAAACTTTACTTAGGAACACGCTAAGCACAATGTCATCTTCATTTTAATTGATACCGCATCATTTTCACATACGGGAAGCTGCCATTTTATCAGCTCAAATAAATTTCGGAATTTGCTTTATCTTCGAATTGCGTTTCAGTACATCAAAGAATTATTACACACCTAGAATTCTTAAAAAAACCTTGAAACTATCATATATATATATATTCTTAACATTACAACAAAGTCGTCATAAAACATTCTAAAAATGGCATTAAAACACATTAGGTGGAACACATAAAATGATTTTTTTTCTCTAAAAAGAAAAAAATAACAAAACGCTTTGTACAAAAAAAAGAATTTTTCTCCGTTTTAAAACTCTTTGAGGCAATCAAAGTAAGAAGCTTGGTCCGTAAGCTCCTCCCCCCACCAATGAGAGGCCTCAGAAGTTTGACTGACAGACCAGATTTTTTTCTTCAGTGGATTCAACCACCAATAGCACCTATTCTAATTTTGGTATAAAAACGAAAGACAGGTGAATTGGAAGGTAGAAAGGAAGCTTTGTATAAGCAAAAGGGGAGCGCAGTTTTGAGGTGGAAAAAACTCTGCAACTCAGTGTGTTTCTATACTCGAAGGATAAAGGTATGTAAATTTCAAACGAAATACATTCTATTATAATTTGAAAATTATTATATAAATCTTTATTACATAAATATTATATCAATAATGAATCTTCGATGTACAGTAATTTGGTTTACGTAAACAATATTTAATCAGGAAACATCAATATTGTTGGGAAATGTAATTTAAATTATTTGAATGTGAAATTTAAAGTGTTCGATGTTTAGTTATCTTTAATTGATTCGATTTAAACTATATTTTTTTCGTAAATTCGTAAAAACCACATGTTACCTTAAATTTAATACTGTTAATAAATTCTGTTGTATTAATTTATGAATGAAAAACTGATTCCGGGTGTTATTGTAAGATGCTAGGCCATAAATTATTCATTTTGACTTTACATACTATGTCGAGTATTCTTTAGTTTTGTTTTGAATCAAAAGTTAGTTAGAAATTAAAAAAATTACTTCACCAAATTCACCCTGGAAATATGAAATCGTTACGAGATGTATGGTCGCTAAATTGTAGTGAAATCTTTCTTATGCTAGGTGTAAATTTTTCATTTTAACTTTCTAGCAGGAAATTCAGCTCTTGGACCTTTCGCGGTAGAATAAATGAATATGCATTTGAAAATTCGCCATATATGTGAACTCTTTGTATTGGAGTCGTGTAGAAAACGCTGGATTTCTACACGATTTCTGTATTGTCAGATTTTACTTTCGTATGTTTATGAAAGTAAAAAATTTTATAGATAATTGTGATATTTATGCGATTATTTTATAGCTAAAATATTCTCATTAATTTTAACTATCAAATATATTTTTAATTTTTTTTTACTTATATATGTTTTAAATTATTGACTGAATTTGAGCTTAAATCAAATATTTTGAAAGACTCATCACTACTGCTTAAACACAAGTTATACATAAAAGTATTTAAATAGTGATCTAGTTTACTAATATTTATGCTGCACATTTTGTTTGTATTTTACGCGTATTTAATTACTAAAAACTAGTTTAAAAAACGCAAAATATTTAAGCTTAAAATAAATTTAAAATCCATTTTGTCTTGAGAATGTTTATACAAATTCAATTTCTTGTGATTATATTAAATTTTAAATGCAATTTAAAGTTTAAAAAATGGTGAAACAATTCCATTTCTACTGTATTGATAAAATATTAATAAACGACAAATTTTTATTTTAGGAAAATATCAAGTATTGTATAGAAAGTATATAGTATTGTAAGTCATATAAATAATCTTATGCAAAAAAAATCGGATTCAAAAGTATGCAAAATCAAAAGAAATTTGCCATCAAAGTAACCAACAAATCGTTCATTAATCATCATCGTTAACAGCATTTCAAACCATATTTCGAAATGGTTTATTAAAATTCAAAAAATAGAAGCATGATTCGAAATTATAATTTTAAAGTTTAAATTAGAATTCTTTCAAATTTTTCCGACTTCAAATAACGATCGAAATTTAAAATTACTTTAAAATACAATTTTAAAAAATTATTAAGAAAATTGTTTACTTAACAACGAAATTTCCTAATGCTATTCTCAATAGTTGAAGTTACACTGATTTATATCCGTACCACAATAATTCTGTCACTGAAACATTGCGCAGAGCGAAGTAATCATTGTTTTCACTACTAGGTGACAACATTAAAGGAAAAGAGTATTTTAACGGGGTAAAACTGTAGTCGATAATTTTCTATTTCTCGTTCGTTAAACTTAGCGTTTTTTGTATTTTTAAAATCAAATATAAATGTATGATCTTTTTAGTTCAAGAAGTGAAATAATTCTAAGCATATTCTTAAAACTATTTTTTCATTAATTTAAATATATAAAGGAAATCTAGCAACCTTTTACATATTATTGTCATATAAAATGTTATAGGCAGTTTTCTTTTTTAAAATGTAAAATTGTAATTAATATTCTTAATAATAATTATTACAAATTTATTTAAATCTATTTTTAGCTCTATTTGTCTTCAAATTATGTTTCTTTAAAAAAATATTGTCTAATGTTAAAACTATTTTTTTATCGTCTAAATAAAATTATTGCTTTTGTCTTTTTTTTTATAAAACGAATCTTCTCTTGAATATTCATTTAATTTTCGACAAAGTACGAACCTTGGTAATAACCCTCAGATACATTTATCATTTACCCTAGTGGGACTTTTTTTGCCCTATGTCCTATTGTTTAGCCTATTTGTTTTCCTTTGACCTTGAGCTTTTAATTAGCCACTAAAAAATATTAACCTTTTAGAAATCCTCAGATAGACTTATCATTTAGCCTCACTACGGCATGGACTTTTTCTACCATATGGAACCATTTTTTTCTTTGAGGTTTTAATTTGTCAGCGTAAATATTAGCCTAGTAAAAAATAATGTACTGTGCCGATTGTAATAAAAAAAATATGCGTTTGACTCCCTTAATGAATAACTGGGTGTGAAAACCTATTTCAAATGCCAAAATAATTTCAATATGATATTGGATTACCAGATGGTGCGGGCCCTTTAATCCTGAGTTTCCTAAGCATTATAACAATAACGTCTGTTGAGATCGACACGCTGCTTTGAAAAAATTGCTATAAATACGCTATCACTATACGTTAATATTTCTGTGACGTATTGGGAGTGTGACGGACTTTAACGATCTCTATCTTAGAAAACCAAAGCTTTAGCTCTGAAAGAGTAAATCTTAAGCTACTCCTAACGGTCTTGCGGTATTATGCAGACCACGATCAAATTGAGGACTTTCAGTGTACTCTATTTTGAGAAAATGTCAACCTATTGGCCTTGTCAACTAGAATAAATTTGTGGCGTTATCAATCCAAGAATCGGATCGCAGACTTTGTATATCGATTTTAAACTCGTCCATCACGATTCAGAAGTTTCTAAATGACACAAAATGTTGCCTCTCCCTGGCGGAAATATCAAATACTGATCAACAGCACTTAACGTTTTACCCATTAGCGTCAAATTTGTGAATATTATTAACACCATCAATTCC
Organism: Oedothorax gibbosus; assembly: GCA_019343175.1. Lineage (NCBI taxonomy): Eukaryota > Metazoa > Arthropoda > Arachnida > Araneae > Linyphiidae > Oedothorax > Oedothorax gibbosus. Next base: position 27,576 of record JAFNEN010000998.1, on the reverse strand, counting down.
GAAAAAGAAACTTTAAGTGTTTTAACTTCGTTTTACGTGTAACGTAATTTGTCCTACATAAATTACGCTGGACTGCGGTCTTCATTTGTCTTATGTTTTGTTTGTTTAGCAAAACATAAGGAGAAAGCTCATTTTTGCGTGGTAAATTTTCTTGCCAATCGTCGTAAACGGGTCCAAAATTTTATTTTATTATTATTATTAAAACAAGATTTTTCTTTTTAATATCACTATGTAATATTTATTTACAAAAAATTCACTTAAAATAAAATTTAAAAATTAAGTGGTAAAATCGCGTGGTAAAATTTCTTGCCAACCGTCGGTCGATAATGGGTTTAGATTCTTACTCCTTACCTTTACTTTTACAGATCGTCCCGTCACCTGCAACTTATAATCACCAAGATGAGCTTTATCTCTGTGTCTCCCCTGACACTGGTCCTCGGCGCTGCAGTGTTAGCATTGGCCTGCGTGGTTTTGCTGGTGCGTATCCGATCCGCCAGCAAATCTAAGAAGGCCTCCGTTCTCAAGACGCTACCAGGACCGAGGGGGCTACCTCTCATAGGTCTGTACGATTATCTTTTTATCATGTTTTTTTCAAAAGCGAAATTAACATAAAAATATAACTAAATACTATAACATTTAACACAAATATCACACACAGACACCACAAATAAAAATAAACTTATAAGAAAATAATTAGAATGAGTCTAGGTAACACATTTGTAAACAGTTTACATACATTCTGTTTTTTTTTTGTGTGTTTTCCAACTATAACAAATCTTGAATATTATTACGAATTGACAAACTAGCAAATCGCAAGGCAATCTATAAACTTACAATGGTGATGATATAAGAAGCGTTTTTCAAACCGGACGATACCGATTTAAAGTTTTCCATTAATTTAATGCGATTTTTAATAATAGTTCATCTACAAAAAAGAACAAAAATTAAGAGCTTTTTATTGTTGCTTGCAATTTTATATCGAAGTAGTAACTGTAAAGTTGGTCAATTTGTTCAAGATGGACCCCAAACCCCAAACACTCACTAATAATATATTTGTGGCCAAAAGGAAGAAATTAGTTTTTACTATCTTTTCTCTCTCTTTTAAATTCTCCTATCTTCCATCTTAAAATGACCGCTTCGAAGTAAAATGACCTAAAGTAACGTAAAGGCTTTAAAGGGATATTAAATAAAAGGGTCTAGTTGCAAAACTCACATTCCTCAAAGTATAATTAATATATAGGGTCCGGTCAGTTTATTGGCGATTACGTCCAATTGAATTTACTTTCGCCATATATATAATTCACCAATAAACGCGCCGGATCCCATATCTCAGTTATACTTTAGAGAATAGGAATTTTTCTAGTAGACTCTTCAAATATCTCGCATTTGATGTAGTCCACGATTATCTCTACTCCACCTGTAGCCCGCGATTATCTCTACTCCACCTTTGAATAACTCAAAATTCTTCATTCTTTCCAAAAAACAGGATCCTCTCACATCATCGGTCAGTACAAGAAACCCTGGGACGCCTTCGCGTTCCTCCGCAAGCAGTTTGGCGACATCTACGGCCTGACCCTTGGCTCCAGACACTGTGTGGTCATCAGCAACATGTCCCTTATCAAGGAAGTGCTCGTCGCTAAGAGCCACGATTTCGCCAACAGGCCCGATTTCCTGAGATTCCACGCCATCTTCAGGGGGGACAGGAATTTGTGTGAGTGTCTCTTCTTCTTATCTTATGAGGAAATGTCGAAATGTCCATGTAAACGGAGGAGATTTTTAAAAAGATCGTATCGTACGTGGGAAAGATATATTTATGTCACGATAACTTGATAGAAGAAGCGTTAATTTTCGTCCGCGAATAAATAAGGCGATTTAAAGGTAGGATAATGTTGGAGGATTTTTTCAGTAAATTGAAATAAATTCTGTTTTTTTTTTATAAAAAAAAGTTTCGTAGATCTTTTTACGTCAATTAAGGAATACCTTAAAATTAAAAAATACTAGTTTAATTCAAAGGGTGAAATTTTTAAGATTTTGAAATCAGCTATCTTCATTCTTTCATTTTTAGAAATACCAAATGTGTGAAATTGTTTCATTATATCACCTTCAAAATAATCCCACTCAAATTAATTATTAGAAACTAAAGTTGATAACAAGAGAGAAATCAACATTTTCATTTTTGTTTGAGATTTCAAAGACGGTGAAAGATAAAAGTAATATCAGTTCATAGTTTGTTTTATTAAAAAAAATCGTCTTCGTATAAATAAATGGATACAAAGGTCAGATAATGTTAGATTTTTTTTAGTAAATTGAACTAAATTATGTTGTAGCTTTTTTAGACAAAATTTTGTAGGTCTTTTTACATCAATTTAGGAATGCTTTAAACGTAAAACTAAAAATATAGTTAATAATAATACTTTTATTCAAAAGGGGAAGTTTATCACTTCTATAGACCCGCATGTGTTTTTAATTTGAGAGACTAAATTTACATCTAATCTGTAAAATTCTTGCAAGCTATCATACGAAAATATAACAATGTAATCATATTTCAGCCATTGCCCTTTGCGACTGGTCAGAGAAACAAAAGACCCGCCGAGAAATGGCCTTCCCTTTCATGCACCCCCGCGTGTCAACCCTCGACGGCAGCCGGATGAACGTCTACATCATGTCCGAACTCCAAGAACTAGTATCCACCCTGTCTCAGCACCAAGATCAAACCTTGGATTCCAGAACGTTCCTCAACATCACCTGCGCCAACATCTTCTATCAGTACATTTGCAGCAAACGATTCTCAGACCAAGATCCTAACTTCTTGAAGACTGTACAGATCTACGATGCCGTCTTCAGACAGCTTTTTCAAGGTTTTGCCATCGACTTTATGCCGTGGCTGAAGGTCTTCAACCGACAGAACCTTAAGGAGCTGAAGGTAGCCTACTTTGGCCTTTAATTTGTTGCTTTAAAAATGTACACTTAAAAAAGAACTTTTTCAAGCTATTGATTTAATATCTTACTATACGTGGAAAAGTAAAGCTTATTTCATTCAAGGTTTCCGCGAATAGGGTTACATATATATATTTAAGTGTTATGTAACACATAATTATGTTTTCGCACAAAGTGATCTTTTACCCAATATCACTGTAAACTAATGCATGCGCCATCAACTATTTGATGTTTTATATATTTGACTTGCTATTACAAGCGCATACCAGTACACCTATTTGAAAGAGAATAGTCAATTAGAGTTACAATTACAAGTAAAACGGATACGTCGTGTTTTATATTGAATTAAAAATTAATTTTTTTAAAAACTGACCCTCAAAAGAGGTTTTCTTAAAATTTTAGAAATTGTAATCAGCATAACAAAATAAAATATTTTTCTGTATTTCAAGAACCTGGCCGAGAACGTCTCCATAGTCACCGAATCCGTGGTCGCCGAACACGACGTGAACATCGACCACGACAGACCCAGGGACCTGGTGGACATCTTCCTCAGTTACCTCAAGGACAACGAGAACAACCCCGAGTCGTCACTGACGAGGGAAGACGTGGAGGTCATCATCGAAGATCTGATCGGAGGCCACTCGGTCTTGGGCAACCTCTGGCTATGGGGCCTGTACCTGATGGCTGCCAATCCCGAAGTCAAAGAAAACATCAGGGACGAAGTTGCCCGAGTGACTGGGGGAGTGCGGGCACCAAGTATGGAGGATAGGAAGAACATGCCATACACGGAAGCGGCCACATTGGAACTGCTGAGAGTCGTCGCGTCGCCCATCATACCACACGTTGCAACCACGGACACAAGCATAAGCGGTAAATATAAATTTTTGTAGCAATGAAATAATTGTATTGTTTTGTATATTATACATTTTTGAGGTATTGTTATCTACATATTTAGTCATACTTATAACTTCGATGGAATTTCTTATTTTAGGCTACAAAATCACGAAAGACACAATGGTTATGTTTAACACCTATGACATCAACATGGATCCTCAACTTTGGAATGAGCCAAGAAAATTTGAACCCAAAAGGTAACTAAAAATATTGATATAGATGTACAAATTTATCACCTACGAATTTTAATACAAATGTTTAAAAAACAATTCTTTATGAAATGAATTACGATTTTATGCCTCGAAGAAGGGACAAGCCGCTCTTATAAATGTATAGATTTGTAGTCTAAATTCTGTTCGTTTACTTACAGCTTTAAGACAGTCACATAACTGTTAATATAAACTGAAATTAACCAAATAATTAATAAGATGCCAAAGATTCAAAGACATTCATTTCATTTTAAAAATGATAATCTATTTGTTAAACATCATTTGGGAAAACATATTTAAGATAGGTAATGCCTCATGATACTAATAACAGACACCTATAACACCCTTTGCATAATAGTCTCAGGTGCATGCAAGATCTAATAACCGACACACGACGACTAAACTAAATTTGTGTCACACATTTCCCATGAATCCCATATTGATTTCAATCCAGCATCTCATTTGCATCCACTCAAAGAAGCGCTTGCTTTCAGGTTCCTGAGCAGCTCTGGCAGCGTCTCGAAACCTGATTACTTCATACCGTTCGGGACGGGCAAGAGGACCTGCCTCGGGGACGGGCTCGTCAAAGCCACTCTGTTCCTGGGTCTGTCCACCTTGCTCCAGAACTTCGAGATTTCCCTGCCGGAAGGCTTCCCGCAACCAGATTTACACGACATTCCGGGGCTGGTTGTGCCGCGCTCAGAGATACTTCTGGTCTTCAGGCGGTTGCAACAGCAGCAACACACGGCGATTTGCATGTCCTGAGCTGGCTTCTGGCTTCCTATTAATCATGTACATTATATTCTCTTTCTTCTTCTTCCTCCGTTAACTTCTTCTTCTTCCTCTTCGTCGAACATTCTAACTGTACCTGTCGGTACTTCTTGGTATCGACCTGTAGGCCGGATTCCTTCTTCGAAACAGCGTCTGTTGTTTGGCGAAATAGGTCAGAAAAGGAATGGTGAAGAACATTCGGATCCTTGAAATTGTTGAGTTCGAATTGGAAAAGAATGAATACTATAATCATCATTTCATTCATATTAGTTGTTACAAAATTGACCTATAAATATGAAAATACCAACTCCTTAATAGAGTAATAGCAAAATATTACTATAACTTGGAACAGTCTAAATTAAACATTTTATTTACTTGGTAATTCTTAATGCCAATAACTTGGAAAATAGTTTGAATTTCAGTAGAGTTTTTCTAGACTTTAAATTTTAATTGACATTATTTTAACGTTACAAGTAAAATATTAACTCAAACTAGGAATTATTCCATTAGCCAACATTTAAAAAAATAAAGTGCGAAAAGGGCATTGACATCACATTAGACGGTTGCTGGCAACAGTCCCAAATCCACCGAATTTAGTCAAAATTGGAATTTTCCAATCTCAGACACTAAGTCATATTATATTTTTTATGTTTTTTTAAAAAGAATGTTGACGATCAAAAAAGTATTTATGAGGAGTTTATTCAGTAATTAATACTTGCTTCGCGCTCATTTCATTGAACGAAATTGAAAGCGAGAATTGTACTGCACTCAAAACTAAAGAATTTGACTGAACGTTTATAAGTGATCAAATGTATAACTAACAGACTGTGCATTGAAAGGGAAAATGTATCCAAGTTCATGTTTTGCTTACTAAACTATTTCGCTATGAGTTCATATGTATTATTGTTTCCCAAGTATTTTCTTCGACAGTATTAATGTAACTGCATTTTAATTAAGCTCATCTAATACTAAAAAATAAAATTTATAAATATTTATTTGTTATTATCATTTGAAAGGTGTAACTGGTTTGTTAACCATAAAAAGTTATTAAAAATTTTCGTCTTATGTATATATTGTACAAAGAATTTCCTCTTAACTTTCAGTTAAGTAGGCTTTTTTTAAGTATTCAGTGCTATTTTAATTAGTCATTTCTTGCTTTTATACTTATTTTAATTACTGTAGCATTGAAATCATTGTGGCATCAATCATATTTTTATAATGGATTTAACATTCGTATAATTTATTTACTTACTTAAATATGCATGCTTCAGATTTTGTCATGTTAACCTTATTAATGAAAACAATAGCCAAAACTGTCAGTAGACATTTAAATGCAAAAAAATTCTAATAACGTAAAACCGATTCAACAGACAAAAACAACATTGATTTAAAAATTTCTAAATCTAAAAAAAAGTAGTTCTAAGAGAACTAAAATAGTCTACTTTACTTTTACTTAAATACTCACTGAAATTCTTATTACAAAAAACAAGTAGGTTTGCAACAGTAATTGTCACCTAGAACCACTTCTGCACGAGGTTTATACACCTTAGAAAGAAATTTCTAAAAGCAGCATCAAGCTGTAATTTAAACTTTAAAAAAAAACTGTATGAACAACTTTAATTTGCGAAAGAAAATTAATATTCTATATCGTTGCTAAATTTATTTGGAATTCAAACAATAAATGATGTAAATTTGCTCGGGACCAATCATAGTATCCGTTCCGCCGACATTTAGAGTTTGAAACTGTCGTCAATGCCTTAAATGACGCGAGCTTCTTATTATTAAATAATATTATAGTAATAAATTAAAAATGTAAGCTGCTTTTTTGTTTCTTAGAAGTTACTTTGGGACATAATATACTGAAATAAATAATAATTTTCCCGCGGGTTTTTTAAATTTATGTGTCATGATTAATACGATGGCATCTTAGTCAGGCTGGACAGTTTTGGCAGTGTTTTACTATAGAGAACGAACGTGAAGCGCACGACTACTAACTGATCTCATAAAGTTATTTATGTAATGCTACATTTAGGTATTGCTGATGCGTGTTTGTCACTCTTGTATTTGTTGGAAATATTGTGCCATGAATAAAAGCTGTAGCTCCATGGAATTATGGAAATGTCTTTGATTTATTTATTTACACATACAGTAGAACTCCACTCACTTTTAAAATTGTTTTGAATATTTTATATTACAGGCTACAGTCGTTTAGTCGATTTCCTAAGGGAACATAATGTTTCGAGATTAAAATATATAAATTAAATAGCATGGATAGTTGCAATAAAAATATTATTTATAGAGGTAAAACTGAAAAAGAGTAAGACCGATCTCATATTTCCATTAAAAATTCTATAATTTCATCACACCATATTAGGAAATCAAAAAACCTATGTTACAACTTATTGCAGTAAAAGTATTGAAATATAAAGCAAACAATGAAATAGATTTTGAAAAACAGCATTTTTAAGCACACAGAATCCCATTGGTAATTAACTTTTTTTAGCAACAATAAAAAAACAGGTTAAATCGTGTCAAAGATTAATAATAATAATGGTTAACTCAGAAAGTACTACAGTTTATAGAAAAAAAAGATATTAGAGGATTTATTCAGATATTTTACATAGTTCCAATATAAAAGATTATATATACATGTAAATTAACTCGGTATACAATTTAAAAATAGCTGAAATTTCTTAAATCAAATTTGCACAAATTATTGAGGAATACTTTATACACAAACTAAATACAAATATAGTAATCACAAAATATATACAAATATAAATTTGCTTATATCTAGCAACTATATATATATTATTAAAGCTGGAAGGATATTGGATTCATTAAGATACACCTTTACACAAACAATTTTAAAGGCACTTTGAACAATACAAAATACCATCAAATTGAATATAAGAATACAAAATAAGTTTTGGTTTACAAATTTAAAATTAAATATAAGGCAGTATTAAAATATGAAAAAAGCTTTGTAACTTAAATTAAAAACTTCTTAATACATTTTGAAGAAAACAAACTATTACATTCAGTATGCATTAAAACTAATTTTTTATACTCAAATATTTTGACATCAAAAACAAATAAAAAAAATTGACAAAAAACTTGGTATATGCTTTGTCAAAGTATTTACGACCATGGAGTAATTGTGATCAGTAATATTATTTCAAAAAAAAATTACCTAATAGCTATTAAAAGGTTACTGAAACACAACACACATCAACTTAATAATTATTAAAAGGTTACTGAAAAAAATTACGGGCTAAAAATAACTAATTTTTTTTTATTAATAATTTTACCCTAGAGATTATTTTTTCAACACAATTTTCCTGGGGTTATACTTATCGCTACTAACCCTACTAATACAAGTTATATTATTAACCATATAAGTATTGAATATAGCTAGATAAGTTAAATCTTACTGTGATTTACCCTACAAAAGGAATAGAACATAAATTTAATACAAGATAATTGAATTACTAAAAATAGCAGTTCGCCTGTTAACGGCAATGTCATCTTAAAATTCCTTTTACAGATAACCTAAAAATAACTTGAAAAAATAAATTTTTCAAATGGATTTCTTTAAAAATGGTCCACAATGATTTAATTAAATTTAGTTGAAATTGAAAACCAAATGTTCACAATAATTGTGCAATATTATTAAGTTTTTTCTAGTTAAAGTTTTTTAAACACGACAATTATTCAGAAAAGTTAACATAACTGCTAAAACCAGGAAGTAAATCATAAGTAAATGATGTGTATGAGTTTATAGTAATATAGTAACATTAATTTTTGTTTTTACTAAATTGAACTTTTTTCCAGCACCCAGTAAGTATTATTTTTACCACCTATATAGAATTAGGAGGCTTTGGAAAATAAAATAGCTTTTTCTAAAAACATTTAATCCCTAACACATTTCTCAAAAGTCTTACAAAAATAGTAAGATATTTAGTAATGTTAGACAATTACTATTAAATAAAAATTTATTAGAAATAATAAATATAACTTTTTTTTTAGCTTGATATGTTTAATATCAGTTAAAAATTAATAATATATTTTTAATGTTTAGTTAACATAATAATAAATAATTCAACACACAATCATAGCATACTCACCTTTTTCAATAAAAAATAGCCAAGGAGAATAACAGTAATTTGATTAGTATTTTAGTAATTGGCTACACTTCTTACAAATTTTTTACATCTAATGTATAACAAAATTATTATGCATTGAACAAAAAATATCACATTATTGCATTAAACATCAAGAAAATTTAAACCAAATTTTTATAATACATATTATTAATGATTTAAGGTAACACAACATTACATAATATAATATAAGGACCAAATTTCAAAAAGATAAATTTTACCTTAATTGAAAAATAGATGGGATGTAAGGCCATGTTTACCAAGGTAAAGAAATATAAATGTAATAAAGGAGAACTTATTGATTCAAGGATCAATCAAAATCAGAATTACTGCTATCTGATTCAAGTTCTGAGTCCTCTGTAATGTTACGAATGCGCTTCATAGTTGCTTGCAAAATAGTACTCAAATCCATTGGAGTGTCAACTTTTCCCTTTTCAAAGTCTATAACAAAACAATGCATGTATGATCACTTTTTATAATATCACAATGCTTTTTAAATACTAATATATGACATAAATAAAAGGTTAGAAGCAATAATCAGACTATTTACATATAGAGTAAAGTTTTTATAAGACAATTTTATTAAATGTAGGGTGACCAGATTTTGTAAAGTGTTAATTCAGTACAGTCAAGACGAAAATCTCCCCTCCTAGAGCCATCAAAAATTTAAATTCTAACCATTCACATGCAAAGTGTATATGACAAGAATAAAAACAATCTTTTTTTGAAAACAGTAAATTTGATTATATATTGTGTCTAAAATGTATGAATGGAAGAAATTTGGTCTGTAACTGTCAATTTTTATGTTGTACCATATTCATCTGAGCTGGAAATGCAGTACATAATACAGGACAAACACAAAAACAAGTATGTTTTAAGTACTTGAGAGTTTATTGAAAGAGGCAGGACATGACATTATAAAATAGTACTGTACTGCAAAATGCAATATGTCTGGTCACCTTTATTAACAACTCTGATATTTTTTACAACTCTGATATTAGTTAATGCTAGATTGCTATTAGGTAAAACTGTTATGGAAAAATTTTAAGTTGCAAATATGTGATATACTGAGCTATTTTCATATAAGAATAACAAGAGGAATATGAAATACATAGTAAGAAAGAGAGCAATGCACAATTTCTGACTTATGTGACTGTAAAGAAATACATAAAAACAGTATATTATTCTTCTTTGATATATTAAAATGTATCATTACTAGTACCCTCTAATGGGGTAACTTTAGCCCAAGCATAAAAAACGCAGTAATAACTTTTAGACTATGTCTTTACTCGTGGATCAAGGCACAGAGTTGCTACTAATTGAAAAAGGCAACCCCATTTTTAAAGAGTGTATTTAATGAGAAGTTATTTGCATAAAAAGCTTGAGTCAAAGTTACCCTCTAGGTCCAAAATTAACACATTAGATGGCACAACGATTTTTTTTTTATCTATGGCTAACAAAAAATACTCATGAAAAAGATAATAGTTAAGTATACTTACTAACATATTTGCAGCAAAAAGAATTGGAGATTTTAGTACTTATCAATATTGCTCCAAATTAGCAATTATAAAAACACTTTAATTCAGAAAAATATTTGTTTAAATTTATAACTAACATAGCTGGCTAGGAAGTATTAAAAAGAAATGATGATTGTGAAATGCAGGTTTATACAGATAAATTGTAAGATTATTGATGAAGAGGGTAATTAAACTTTTTTTAAAAATATATCACGTGTAAGAAAATGAATATTCTGTCATATTAGTTCACAGAAGAAACATTACTCTCTTAAAGTAAAGTGTTGAGAAATTTCCAAAACAACTCCTCTTGCCGAACATTAAATAGGGCATTGGATTAGGGTTTATTTAAAGAGAAAAATTCTCAATAGCTCAACATGTTATCAGCAAATCCAAAAAGATTTTTTTTCTGTGCTGTTCATGTTTAGTATTAACACATTAAAATATGTGTGCAAAGTATTGAAAATAAATTTTATCTGCTTAATTTTTTCTGTCTCCTTCTGAACTTAAAGGGAATAATTACAGAAAACTAGTATTAAGCATTATTTTAAAAAAAAGGCCTTCCCCTACCAACTCTAAGGATTTTTTAACCACTTTTGGAATTACCGAGTCATATGTTCCAACTGCCATATTTTCGAAGCGGAAACATCAAATTTTTTAATAGCGGTCTCAATCCAGAAAATGGTTAGTTGGTACGGAAATGGTAATGGTAGTACGGAAAGTTGGCAGGTTGGTTGGTTGAAATAACGCCACACTACAGCCACAATTGAAAAGTCTGAAAAACTCACTAAAAATGTCTGTGATTATTAAAAAGTTACCCCAAGTTTTTAATAACCTGCAGATGGGGCCTTCAGTTTACTGCGAATGGACAAAATCTCGCTCAAACTGAAACCATTGCCCAAAGGCGGAGGTTTTTTTTACCATCCCCATGTCCGGCCTATTATTTAAAAAAAACTTACTAAATAAAAAATTCAGTAATTATTAAAAAATAAATTTTCTATTACCTGCAGATGGCGCCTTCAGCTTACTGCGAATGGACAAAATCTCGTTCAAGCTGAAACCATTTCCCGGGGGCGGAGGTTTCTTGGCCATCCCCTCCTCAGGGGGAGAGGTCTTCTTGAGTGCCTTCAATTGGTCGGCGATGGAAGACTGCGAAATCTCCGCTGGTACGTTGATTGGTGGCTTTACGGAGGTAGATATAGACTCAGTTGGCAACTTTGCTTGAGGTAGAGTAAATGGTGGTGGGGGCGGAGGAGGAGGGGGAGGGGGGATTGCAGAAGTAGGAGGAGGAGGAGGGGGTGGAGGGGGGATTGTAGAAGTAGAGGGAGGAGGGGGATTGTTGAAGTTGTGCCAGGGAAAGGTGGTAGTGGAGGAGGTGGGGGGATTGTTGATGTTGTATGGGTTTGGTTTTGATTGTTGGTTTCTTTTTGGTTGGTAGGTTTTGGTGATTTTTTTCTTTGGCTAACATGAGTTTTGGTGTCTTGGCCATTTGTTGAGCCGGTGAAGGATCTGGTCATTTCCGATTCGCTGCCGCCATCTTCGGCTTTTGATTCCAACATTATTTGTTTCTGAAAAGAATATATTCTATTATAAAAATTATGTAAAACGGGAAGATAAATATGCAATTTGTGGCACATCAAAAACTAACTTTAATGTTATTTTGTTACCAATGCTTTTAATCATGCTAAAAGTTCAATGTTAATTAAAACCAAAATGAAAGTTTGAAAAAGCAATGCATTCAGAAAACAAAGTTAAAAGATCTTAAAAAGAATACAGCCGTTTCGGGGCTTCCTTCAAGTTTCGAAACAGCTATATGCACTTTAAGATCTTTTAATTTTTCATTCGCATTTAGGATTATGTTGCTTTTTTATTAAAAATGGAAAGGTTTTTTTTGTAAATTTAACCTATAATCAAATGTTTGTTGGGGTTTATACAACTGAACTCACTAGAAATATAGAACCTGGTAAAACTAAATCTATATTTTACACAATTGAAGAGCTGAGTGGAAGAACGTGCTAAGTGACATTTTTGGAAAAATTGAGATTTTTGTGTCAACGGTTATGATATTACCTCCTTTAACACCACCTACCTTATTTACCTCCATAACAGCTTTCAATTTTTTAAAAAACATTCGATTTCGTAGATTTTTCGTGAACGAAGTTGGTAGGTGCACGCGTTTTCGTCACTTTTTCAATGGAAGGACATGCTAAGGATCCTTAGCATTTTCTTCCTCCGAAATCGTCCGGATTCGGACGATCATTCAGTGGAAGAATGTGCTAAGTGACACAGTTGAAGAAAATTGTCAGACTTTCGCTTTATTTATGTCGCATTAATCGCAAAACACTTGTGTTTTTTTTGTAGTTTTAATCAAAAAGAATTAAAAAATGTCATTAATTTTTCCAAATTAACTTTAATTATTAAATATAACCAATGAATTATAATTCATATAGCGTATAACCGGGCTTTGAGTGCATTTAGGAAAATAGTAGAAAATGCACTTTTATTTTAGAATTCAATCGGAGCTAAAGGTTTTAACATTTTATAAAATATCGTTTGCTTTTAAAGTCTTGTGTTTTTTTTATTCTAATAAACATAGTCTATTTAGCAGTGAACAGATGGTATCATTAAAAGAAAGTTGCACCTGCCCTTTGGAGATCGCATGTTCGCGTTAAAACAACATTACACCGAACATACCTAAAAGCACCTGGTTTGTTTTAAAAAAATGAATTAGGGGTGCCAAAATCGTTTAAAGCCATTTTACGTTTGATTTCTAAAGCTGACGATCGTATTTTGTGCAATGTCCTGAACTCCTAAAATTATTAAGATGGAATTAAGAAATAAGCGGAAAGCTGAATTTTGCCTTCAGTGTGAATAGCAGCCTATATGGTAAGTACAAATTTAATCAGAATATTGCTTTGTTATGTAAAACTAATATATTTGTTATAATAACTCATGTAACGTTTTATACTCTATCTCTTTATATTTATAAATTCTTAATATTTATTAAAATATAGATGACTTTAAAAAAGTGCTTTGCATCACGATTGTAAAAATAAATTGTTTAAACGATCATGCTAAGCTGTTGTAGAAATGCTGTAAATTAAAGAAGCTTTCTTAAAATTGATTAAATCCGTAATTGAAAAAAGGAAAACATAAATAACCTTAGGATTTATATTTTGCCAGACATCTTATTTTTACATTTTTTTTAATATCAATGTTTGTTTTTACATTCAATCATTCCTATAAAAAACAATTTAAAAATTTATTTTGCGAAAACTTGCATTTTACATTATTATATTTTTTTTATAAATCTTTTAAATTTAATATTTATTTTATTCACTTGCATTTGTGTTTCTTTTACTATCTTTTTGTATACTTTTTACTAAGTTGAGATTTGTCTTATTATTCTTCAAAGTAATTAGTTTATAATTTCAGTGATAATGGTATTTTTAAAAAAATATTTTCAATTAAAAACTTACTCATCTAATATTAAGCAAGAAGTTCTAAAATAACTAATATAACCTACTTTCTTTTAACTTAAATACTCAAAGAAATCCTTATAGTAGGGACAGACGGGCGAAAAAAAGTATATAAGATATGTGTCTGATATCATACATTAAAAAAATTAGGGTTGCGTAACACTATATGACTTTCAATTACCGATTAATATATCAATACGCTCATTTAAAAGTTATATATATCTTATAAAGTATTTTCAATTACTTTCAAACCTAAAAAGTTCTATGACAGCTACTCTTTGCACATGCACAATATTTTTGAAAACTTTTTGTCGTCCAACTAGTACTGGGAGCAAGTGTATCAAATTTTAAGTCTGTCTATTTTCGTTTTTCAGCCCTTCTTTTAAAACCCAAAAAGTTTATAGCAGCTGCTAGTTGCGCATGCGCAATTTTCTCGAAAATATTATTATGACTTCCAACAGGTACTAGGAACCCGTGTACTAAATTTGAAGTCTGTAGCTCTTTTAGTTTGAACTGTAAAGTAGTTTCAGACAAACAGACGAATCAATGAAAAAAAACCCAGTTTTTGTAATCAGCACCCTCCAAAACGTGTAGAAAGCCTAAAATTTTCTTTTTGGATTTTTGACCTCCATCACAATAGTTTCATTACCTTATATTTCATATTAGATAATCGAAAGTAATAACTTAAAAAATCGGACGGGTAGAAGGAAAGTTGGGGGGGGGGGGGGGTAGACGGACGTATGGCAGAAAAACAGACGTACAGGCAGGTGGCCGAAAACTATACATTGTAGTCTTCTAATTTTTTAATTTCGAACCAAAACAGAATTTTCAAAATCAGACAGTTTAGATCGAAAATTGAAAGGGATATGGACGGACGGACGAAATGATGAACGTACAGGCAAACAAATAAAAGTATAAAAAAATCTGTTGTGAATTCCTATCTTCCAAACAAAAAAAGAATTTTGAAAATCGGAATGTTAGTACAGAAATTATGAAACTCGTATGGATCAAATATACCTAAAAAATGTCACTTAGCACGTTCTTCCACTAAACGACTGAAAAAATCTTAAGCACTTTGGAGGAAGAACATGCCAAGTGCAGGAGGCGTCAAGCGCGTTTTGTAAATGACGTGTTATTACGCAAAGTACGGCTAAGCCAAAAGCCACCAAGCATTTTGAAGAACCAAACTAAATTATCGTGCAGAAAAAACTATGGTTTTGTGAATGAGAGAAAAGTTGCAAACTAAAAACTTTCAGGCTCATTATCTCGTTTTCACCTTTTTGTCACTTAGCACGTTCTTCCACTAAGCTCTTCAATTAGTGTGTAAAAAACTACTAAATTAAAATTTTGCAAACAATAACTTTTTGTCCAAACATGTCTTTTATTTTACCTTTTTAAACTCTTTAAGCCTTTGTAAAGTCTTCTTCCTTTCTTCAGCTAATTTATCTGCTGGTAATTCTTTGGCTTTTGATTCTTTTCTTTTACGGGACTACAGAAGAAAAAAATGGCAATATGAACATTTAAAACAAATTTAGCATTAAAATAACATAGGATTTAGGAATTTTCTTGATTAAAAAGTAAAAAATCAAAATACATACATATGATGCTATTTTTTCATGTTTTTCTACGACAGCTGCCTTTACAGCTTTCTTCTTCCTTATACCAGCCACCATATTTTTCTGAATAGGGCATGAAAATAATAAATAACTTAAATATGAAATAAAAACCCCAATATGAGCTAACTAGATACTAATATAAAATACAATCAATTGATGATGCTAGGGCACTTATTCAGATATATCTCCAATATATAGAACTTACTTATTAAAATGATATTTTTTAAAAAATGTTTGCTGTATTTTATTTATTTTAAATATCAAATTAAACTTATCCTATAACTTGGAATAAAACTTAAAATACTCAATTTTAAATTGAATTTCAGTTGTGCATCTAAATATGGATCTTTAGGGAGATATATGCAACATTGTCAAGTACAGAAAAAAAAGTTTATTAAATTATTATTTATTTCAGATCACTCATTGCAACTGATCACTCCTGATTATTTTATGGCCCATTCAGAATAAAAGAAGCTTTAGTGCCTGCAAATCTTGTTCTTAATTAAGATTAATTCCTTTATAACATAATAAACAGTTAAAAATCATTGTTTTCAAAATGAAGACTATTTGCACTAGATACCTTAAAAACATGTGTTTGATATTAGTATATGATATATATATATATAATAAACGGGTTGAAATAGGTGCAGGGTTGCCAGATGAAGTTTCCGAAAAATAGCCAAGTTAACACTAAAAATCCAATATTAGCCCTAGAAACTTCTATTATATCACTTGGGTGTGAAGGTCACCAGAGTGACAGTACTTCTAGTAAGTCACTTCTGGCATAAATATCAAAATTTACATGAACTTTGAATTTAAAAAATACAAATGTGTTAACATTTAGAAGTAAATCAGGAACAAAATGCTAAAAAATACTTGATATCAAATCCAAAATTACAATCCGAAGGCAGCTCCATAGTAGTCAAAATGGTTTTTGCAAATGTTTAAAATTTGTATCAGCAAGCAAATAAAAAATTGGCCTAAATGGTTTTGGGTAAGGTTTTAAACGTTTTTTTTTAGTCAAGCGAATAAAAAATTAGCCAAGTTTGGCAACCCTGAAACTGGGTCTTGGAGACAACATAAAAACCTCAAAATAAACTTAAAGTCAAATAAAAATTTACTTTCTTGTTCCGAACAACTGCTCTCTTTTGGTATATTTTCGACAGTTTTAATTTAAGTTTGGCAACATTTGGATTCATTTCAGGCTCATCGCTTTCAATATCCGGCATATCTTCAGGATTTTCAGCAGCATCAAAAAATACACCAGTATCCAAAGTATCTGAAAAAATTGTTAGAGATATAATTAAGGAGGATTTAGGAAACATTGATATTTATGGATTATAAACAAGTATGGTAATAAAGAATCCTGTATTAAGATTTACTTTATACTATAAAAAATTTGAAACTAACAAAAATGAAATAAGTGCTTAACAGTAACCTATCATTAGGAAACTTCATACTACCCCCCCCCCCCCCCCAATCATACAATTTATAACATTTCTTGCAGCAAAAAAAATTATAAAATATTATGTTTTCTGACCGTGCAACATTGTAAAAACATAATAATTATTGCTGAAATGTAATTTTTTTTACGTACTAACAGCGTCTGCAATGATATTTTTGTATGAAACGGAAATGCAATGAATGCAACCAGTTTGCAATGTTTTTAATCCGCTCTCTGCTACCTAGGCATTAAGTTGTGCTTCATATTACAAGGAAAGACTATACATAATAATATACAGTAAATTTCCATTACAACGAATTCCAAGGGACCAGAAAAGTCCGTTATAGTGGATTGTTCTTTAAAACGGAATATATTGCATTAAAAAATAATATTTTGTTAAATTTGATATGCTACAAAACTAAAAAATATGCAACAATTTCATTAATAGACAAGTTATAATACTTATACTTTCAATAAACAAGTACTAACTAATATAAGTATTAAAAGTTTGAAGATGGCTGTGTCCACATCTTGAAACTGTGCAGTCAATATTCTTTTCTTACTCAGCGCGATTACCGACAACTGCAATTGTGCTTCTATTTTATTTAGATCTTTCAAAAAGGTTGATAAAGTTGAAGGAGAGGTTATAAAGTTTTTGCAACATCTGATTTTTTTTTAATACTTTATCAACATCCGTTATTATGGTCATCTTTTCCTCTAAGGAAAACTGTTCTCGTTTGGTGGCTGCCATTTCTAGAATGAGACAAAGTAAGACAACCACAATCAACACTAGAGAGAATAGAAGTGAAGAAAAATGCAGAACGAATGAGCACTTTTTCCCTATGGTTACAAAGGTTGAGTGTGGAACAAACCATCAGTCAATGTTAAAAGCGTCTTCAAGGAATAACTTTCTGTGACAGCAAAGTCGACGGTCTTTTTCATTCTTAAAGACTTCCTTTGTGACAACAATAAAAGCAACGCCCATGTGCAGTTGTGCACATGCTTTCAAATTCAATCCCAGGAACACCATAATCTCAAAAGTGTCATAATGTCAGGCTATTATTAGAGAATTCTAAAGGGGATTGTACTGGTCACTACAGATGTTTGGGTTTGACCCATCGAATAGGAATTTCGGGCTTTCTTAGGGAGGGGTGTTAGGGGGGGGGGCAGATTAGCAAAAGAATAGAGGTATGGTGATTCTCCCCCCCCCTCCCTCTCCTTCTATTTGACAACAATGATAAACAAATCCGTTTAAAACTTGTTTGGTGCTTTTTCAAACCAGCAGAAACAGAAAAGTGCGAAGTTGCTAAAGAAAAAATCCTTCGTTAAATGAAACTTTGACTCTAAGTAATTTCGTTAAAATGGAAATTTTAAACTGTTATTCTTATGGGATTTCAAAAGGGACTGGGGATTTATTTCGTTATACTGTATATTTCTTTGTAATGATATTTGTTATAAAGACATTTTACTGTAACTTGCACTACTGAATATAAAGACCTACCTTTATATTCCTTATTGAAAACAGCCAACTGACTTTTATAAAGACGCTCTTCAACTTCTAATACGTCAAGATGGGCATCAAACACGCTTATCTGTGCATTGATAATTTCTTCCTCAATCATTTCAATTTCTCTGACAGCTCCATAATCATAACTAAGGTAAGTTAACTAGAAAAAAAAGTTAAAATTGTTACACACTGATTTGATTTATTAAAAGAAAATGTCATACAGACGTAAGTTACGTTCAAATTAGAGAATATAAAAGATACAAACACACAAAAATAAGAAACATGTAAACAAAATATATAAACAATTAAAATAACATATTAACACAACCAAACTAACAGATAAAATGCATCAAAACTGAATTAGACTAATAGTATCATTGTCAAAGTTATTATAAGTAACACCGAAAATATCCATATTATTTGAATACAAGTGGTTATATCTAGCTTACACAATTTAATGAGGGAATTGTGAGAAACATTTGATCTGAGAGAACTAAAAAAAATGTTTGTTATGAAGGGGAACAAGAAACCAAATTTCACTGAAAAGAAAAGGACACAACAAGACAGCTAACAAACAGTTAAGTAAACCTAATTTTAAGGATCTTTCCAATATACTTACTTGACTTTTGATTTTATCTCTTTGATACTCTCGAGTAGCTTTTATGGCATTGTGTAGTTTCAAATCTTCTTGGCATACCTGAACCTCCAGTTTTAATAAACGAGGGATAGCATGCAGGCCAAATGCAACTTTTCCAAATTTCTTTTTGTCCTCCAGCATTCTATTTCTTTGACCTGCAATATGTTTCATATATAATTATAAAAATACAAACTTGTTACTAATGATTTGAATTGAAATAAATGAAATAGCTGATAATTTATTCAACTGATTAAATTTGCGTTAAAGATGTGTAGAGTTGCTGAAGATATTACACAACCAGATTCCACTAATAGGTACCTCAAGGTGAGTCAAGTTAAGTTGCTTAGACTTATATACTACAATATTTGTTCATCTGATTGACTGGTGGTACCTAATTGATAGGAAATAAGTGCCATCTAGGATGTTATTTGAGGTTGCACATGTGCAGTGCACAGCCACAGATATTACTTTCAATGTATAAATATATACTTATTTAGGTAAGCAACATTCACTTAACACATATTTTATGGTTTACATGCAATCATGTAAAAATAAATTCAAAGTTACATTACTGATACAGACATTTTAATTTAAATGATAAAAACATTTTAATATAGAGTAGGATTCCAATTATAAAACACTAACCTGTTACTAAATGTAAAGTTTTCCTGTAAAATTCTTGGTAGAGTTGTTGTATTGCTTCAGTAGCAACTAATGACTGTTCATTCCATTCTTCAAAGTCTTTTTGGGCCTTTTGCCTAATATTAGGACCGATTTCCTCGCCTAATTTTTCTTTGGCCTGGTTTACCCTAGCTCGAGACATTTCCCTAAGCTCTAAGAAAGGTTGAAGATGGAAATTATACATTTCTGAGAGATAATCTGATATATTTGTGCAAACTTGGTCTTCAAGAGCATAAATTGTGATGACCTGCAAGAGGGATTCCGCTCTTCCTCTTAAGCTCAGAATCTCTTCCAACTCTTTATAAGCTTTGTCAACAGAATCTTCCAAGCTCTTAAGCTTGAACTCATTCCAGTTCTCTTCATAACATGCTAAAGGATCATCATCTCCAAACACCAAGGATATAACAAGTTTTTTACCTACTTTCTTAACAGCACAGCTCAAGTAGTGTTCGATTCCCGTCGAAACATATTCAAACTTTTTTCTCGAAGGGACGTAGTTTGGCTTAATTTTATCTGGGAAGTCTTTAGATAGTGATGTGTTTATTAAGTAGAACTGTCTGTGGATGTGGTATATTTCAGTAAGACTGAGTAAACAAACTTTGTTTTTGTGATTTTGATCGCTTGCTTTTCGGGAGCCCTCATGGAGAGTGATGGCGATTTTGGAGGCTTCTTCATTCCATGCACATATGAATCTCGGGTGGTCTGTTTCTTCCTCCTGGACGAATATGTTTGCTTTCACAGCGACCCAATCGCTGAGGTCTTCCGAGGAATCCATATCTATAGAAAATACTTTGCATATAAGTAAATATTTCTAGTACTTATGGTATTAACACCACCGTAACTCAGATCTGACGAGTTTTAAGTGTCGCTATTGATTTTATATTGATTTGATTTTAAATAAAGTGTTTTATTTTATGATTTGTTGCAAACATTTTGGTGTAGATTGCTACACCAAAATGTTTGCAACAAATCATAAAATAAAACACTTTATTTAAAATCAAAACTCTTTCATAATTCGAATGGTGTGCCAACAACAGGATTGTTCTTTACTGGCACATTAGTGCAACTTGTGCAGTTGGTGGCTTTAATATGCAAGTAAAAAAAATCCTTCCCAGCATCAAAGAAAAAAAAGCAGCCCCTCAATAATGTACACTATTTTGAATTCCTGCCCAATTCACTCATTGAAAATGAAGCGACACATGTGATATATGTCAGTTGTGAGAACAGAACTGATCTTGAAGAAGCTTTTGAAGTAAAATATGCGTGTTCTGTTAGAATATGCTAGTATTTACTTTTTGTTACATTTGAAGGATAAATCATGTTTCGTTGGGGAATTTTTATCCGGCATCGATAATTAAACTAAGAGTAAACACAATTTGCAAACCAAAAAAGGTGAAACTGTTACGATATAATGGCTGGTCTCGATTTAGCGCATTGGTTTAGGTTGCCAAGCAACAAAAATGCCAAATGTGGTAAACATTCTGCTTTATATTTCATACAATTCGATAGGTATAATAACAAACCTACGCTACATTTTCAAGCTCGCCAAAAGTCGACAATGAACATACTGGGCCATTATATCATAGCTGTACCAAAAATGTTATCCAAATGTTTTCGCACAAGGAAAAGAATAGCAATATTTCACTGACTGTGCCAAACGATGTTACTGCTAGAACGTAATAATATCAAAGTAAAGCAAGGTCCCTGCAAAGGTTCCAAATGATGCATAACAAAACTGTAGACAGTTTCAAAATGTGTTCATACAAAGTTTATGTTTTTCTAAAATACATCTTACTTTACAACAAATGGACTAGGTAATTTGTTACCTCACATTTAAAATGATAACTTCATATCAACAGGTGCATACAAAGCAATCATAATTTTAGGTTGTTTAACATGTAGTTCTAAATCGTATTCAAGGTTAACTAAATAACCATGAAAAGTTAAAAATTACATTTTGTAAAAATGTTGCCTAACAAAACTAGGCTGGATTTATCAATTTCCTTTCACCAAACTTTTTCCATTCGGCATCAGTGAACTACATTTAAAAAACAGTTCTCAAAACCAATTGGGTTAATTTTAAGTTGACGGTGCTTCTGTCGCCAAGGGATTTGGCGCTTTTGTTGGGAGCGATAAACAATTTTTTTTGGCGATGCGGCATTTTCTGGTGAAATACGTTGTGGAATCTTTGTTGTGGCTAGGTGGCGCTGGTTATACTTGAGCGGATGTTAGGCGCATGGGATTTTTTGTTCTAAATTAATTATTGTCCAATCGCTGGCGCTGGTGATATTTGCGCGGAATTTAGGTTGCGCGGATGATATGCGCATGAGATTTATTTGTATTCTATAAATTACTTTTTGTTCTATCGTCATTTCGTGAGGTTTCGTTTTTCGTTTGCGTTTGGCTTTTGAACATCCGATTATTATGGATGGTGCTTATTTAAATTCGGAATTTTTTGCAAAACTAAATAAATTTATTTTTGATTTACTTTGTAAATTAAAAATTGCCCGGGGCCCCAAACGAGTGTTTAGGCTTTCAATGGGCCCTACAGTACTGCCCCATGTAGGATACTGATGTTTTTTAGAGAAAACAAAATTGCCCGGGGCCCCAAACGAGTGTTTAGGCTTTCAATGGGCCCTACAGTACTGCCCCATGTAGGATACTGATGTTTTTTTAGAGAAAAAAAACATTGCCCGGAGCCCCGAACGCGTGCGTACTGGATTTCCACTCACTCTTGTAGCTCTAGTGCGACGATAGGTAAATAATAAGTTGACGGTGCTTCTGTCGCCAAGGGATTTGGCCTAAAAAACAACAACAACTTGGCGAAACTCGCGTGTTTCCCCATTGCCAGATTCCTTTACGCCGATGCAGTAACCCTAGTTACTTTCGAGAAAATAAACCAGACTCGGGGTTTTGGTTTGCTTTGGGCAACACAAAACAAACTTTATTCTACACAATGGGCTAGTACTTGCAATCCAGTTTAGTTTTGTTTGAATTTTCGTCGCACTAGAGTTACACGAGTGGCAATCCAGTTTAGTTTTGTTTGAAAATTTTCGCACTAGAGCTACACGAGTGGGAATCCAGTTTAATATCGTTTGAAAAATCGTCGCACTAAGGCTACAGGAATGGTTATCCAGTACGCACGCGTTTGGGCTACGGGCAATTTAGTTTAGTTTAAATTATCGTCGCACTAGAGCTACAAGAGTGAGTGGAAATCCAGTACGCAAGCGTTCGGGGCTCCGGGCAATTTTGTTTTCTCTAAAAAACATCAGTATCCTACATGGGGCAGTACTGTATGGCCCATTGAAAGCCTAAACACTCGTTTGGGGCCCCGGGTAATTTTGTTTTCTCTAAAAAACATCAGTATCCTACATGGGGCAGTACTGTATGGCCCATTTAAAGCCTAAACACTCGTTTGGGGCCCCGGGCAATTTTGATTTCTCTAAAAAACATCAGTATCCTACATGGGGCAGTACTGTAGGGCCCATTGAAAGCCTAAACACTCGTTTGGGGCCCCAGGCAATTTTTAATTTACAAAGTAAATCAAAAATAAATTTATTTAGTTTTGCAAAAAATTCCGAATTTAAATAAGCACCATCCATAATAATCGGATGTTCAAAAGCCAAACGCAAACGAAAAACGAAACCTCACGAAATGACGATAGAACAAAAAGTAATTTATAGAATACAAATAAATCTCGCGCGCATATCATCCGCGCAACCTAAATTCCGCGCAAATATCACCAGCGCCAGCGATTGGACAATAATTTAGAACAAAAAATCCCACGCGCCTAACATCCGCTCAAGTATAACCAGCGCCACCTAGCCACAACAAAGATTCCACAACGTATTTCACCAGAAAATGCCGCATCACCAAAAAAAATTGTTTATCGCTCCCAACAAAAGCGCCAAATCCCTTGGCGACAGAAGCACCGTCAACTTAAAATTAACCCGACGATAATTTAAACTAAACTAAATTGCCCGTAGCCCAAACGCGTGCGTACTGGATAACCATTCCTGTAGCCTTAGTGCGACGATTTTTCAAACGATATTAAACTGGAATCCCACTCGTGTAGTTCTAGTGCGAAAATTTTCAAACAAAACTAAACTGGATTGCAAGTACTAGCCCATTGTGTAGAATAAAGTTTGTTTTGTGTTGCCCAAAGCAAACCAAAACCCCGAGTCTGGTTTATTTTTCGAAAGTAACTAGGGTTACTGCATCGGCGTAAAGGAATCTGGCAATGGGGAAACACGCGAGTTTCGCCAAGTTGTTGTTGTTTTTTAGGCCAAATCCCTTGGCGACAGAAGCACCGTCAACTTATTATTTACCAATAATTGCGTTGTAAAATTAATTATAACAAAAGAAAGCCATCAATATTTTTATTGGGTTTGCCGCCGATTACATACAGTCTGATGCGTTGCAAGTAGTTCAGAAGTCACAGTTGTCAGATGTATAAAAACGGAGCTAATTTCCATAATTTTGAAACTCTTGTTCGGAAAATAAAAAAATAGTGGATGCATTAAATCAACAATAAGTGTCACACTATAAGTTTCTAAAATGAACTATACTATATTTCAATTGCATCATTCGTAATTTTTTTAAGAATCTTATAGGTAAACTATAGTGTCAATATGAAATGATATTTGAGAAAAAAATATCAAAAATATCCAATAGTTACCTTATTAATTAACAGAGTATTATTTCAACATATTACTATTACTTATTTGTAGAAAAACAAACACCCAACTCTCAGAGTCAGCTGATAAAGATTGCTGTTGTTGTGATTTTGCGAAATCAAGGTGCTTGCGATTTCACATCCACCGGAGAAAATGACGTCAGAGGGACGTAAGCGAATGTCAAAAATCGTGGCGCCATCTATAATTTCAATAGCCAAAAAATCTTATAATTTATATTTTATAAGTTAAACCCTAACTAATGAATATGATTTCTCAGCTCTCCGGTCAGCCAAGGCTAGCCGTCGGGGTAAAACGAACTTATGATGCCGGAAAAACATAACAATTTTAAGGTATCCACCTACATTCGACATAAATTTTTTTAAACCATTATTTATTAAGCATATAAATATATTTTTAACACTTATATCGATAAAATATACAGAAAAAAAAATCGAGAATACAAACTCTCCCCTCTTTAATACATTTTTAGCTATTATGTTGTTAAATTAGGGAGTAAAACGTCGTTACGCAAAATCTTATTTCATAAAAAAATAATTGAATATATTGAAAAGAGAAAAAATATTGTTCATAGAGACACAATACTAAGGGTTTTCGTTAAAAAAGGTTTTTAAAGGCTGTTTTTTTTTTAAATTGTTACTTTGAAACACCAGCTATAAAAAATGAAATTACATATAGAACCCTATAATTCTAGTTCAGATCCTATAAAACAGTTTTATCAATATGCTGGAAACAAAATTGGTGAAGTTATCTATAAAACTTTTTGTGAAATCATGCATTACGTGAAAGTTTTTAAAGCAAAAATTTACAATTCTCAGTAAACGCGTTTAAACTAAAGATATGCATTTTATAAAGAACTATACAAAGATTATTATTGGCCAAATGTTCGCTTCGTCTCAATCGTAGTTCGTACCCTCCATCAATTGACCTTGAGTGCATAAGCTTACTACTAAGCGGCGAAATGTAACTTCTCTGTCACTCTGTCCCATCAACCCCATACAGTGGGGCAGAAACCCCCTTAAAAGCTAATCAAAAACAAATAAAAAAAAGAAGTGTCCAGCTATTTGGGGACACCTGAAGTCACTCCCCCGACGCATTTATGGCTTCTGGGAATTTGTTGTAGGGGTGCATAGTTGACTTTCGCAGGAGATTCATTACCACTGCGAATTTTCTTGACGACGGATGATTATTTTTGCGCTTAAAAGATTTGCTTTTTTGTAAGAAATTAAAGACTACAAAGGAACAGACTACTAGTGGTATGTTTAACTTGGACAATTAATTTTATCGGATTTTTGGAAATATGTATTTTAATATAAATATTTTTTTAATTTAAAAAGAATTACTTACCTTGTTTATTGATAATTTTTAGTGTTAAAATTAAAGAAGTATGTTTGTAACAGAATATATCACTTAAACCGCTTCCACACAATATTCGTGCTCAACAGCTTCTAATTTAAGGTTTTAAATTTAAAAAATACCTATTTTCATTAACCGTGTTTACGTCAGGGCCTCCTAGAAGAAGCGAAAGGGAAAAACTATTATGATCAATGAACGCTAAATTTATTTGAAGTACGAAGAGCAACGATGTAATGTTTTTGCTGTAAAAATGGAAGCAAAACTTATCATAACATCATTTAACTTTACATTATTTTAAAATTATATATCGTTTATTAAATTAATTTGCAGTTTGAAGAAGTGTTAGTTACTCGTTATTATTTATAATTTGTTTATTTCGAAAAATTGAACACTCAATAAAAACTCAAAAACACTACAAACTAAGTTCATAAGAGATAAGTAAATATCCTTGAAAATTAAAAAATATTTTAATATATATAACTTTTCATATGAAACGCATGTATAATATGTATACAATTTTATTATAAAAAAATATAAAAAAAAATTTTTAATTAAAATCTTGTGTACCTTTTTTGCTTGAAAATTATCTGGCTTTTCAATCATTTAATAATTTTTTTAGTCGTAGGAAATAAAAAGTATTACACTATGCAGGCACAATGCTAGTCAAATTTAATAAACCTTTTATAACTTTATTTTTTTAGTACAAATTCCATTTTTTTATTTTTAAAAAGAAATGCAGTAACAGAATTAAATTATTTTTTGTAAATACTAACTGTTTTATTCATTATATTTGAAATAAATGGAAGAATTAAAAAAAAATTATATTTCAGAGAGAAATTTGTAAAATGCTTCAAATTACTTTTAATATACTTTTAAGTAAAATTCTTCATTACAATATATTTTGATATATATATTTTTTAAATCTGTAGTATAATTCCAGTATTTTATATACATAATTTGCAGTATAAAAATATTTTACTTAAAAAGTAATTGCACATTTAAATTTTTCTTAAATTAACTAATATTGGAGAGTAGGTGTAAATAAAGGAATTTTTTTTAATCTATAGAATGTTTTAAATATAAAACCAAATGAATTAGCCCAATTAATTTTTTTACTTTTTTTTATTGTAATCAGTTTTGACTAGTTTCTATAAAAGTTATTCTGTAATTGCCAGAATTGTTTAGTCGAAAGAATTTTGAAAAGGTGGATACGAATTGAAAAATGATTTTAAAAAAATATATTTCATTTTAAATCGAACTTTTCAAATCGGTCTCTGCTTAAGAATTGATGGGATACATGACGCTACGATTTTTACCATTTGCTGATGTCTCTCTGACGTCATTTTCTCCCGTGGATGTGAAATCGCAAGCACCCGAAATCAAAACATGAAAGCGCCGTCAATTAAACAGTTAGTAAATTATACTTTCAATCAGATAAAATATATACATAAATAGATATCGTAAATAAACCAAAACTTTTTCATTATCGTGTGTTAATTTTCAAATGTTTTAATTTTGATTGTACCTAATGATTGCTTATATAGTTTTTTATTTAGTATCTAGTTTGACGTCTGGTTACAATCAACCATACAAATCATAAGAACTTCACAATGGGCTAACGAAATGGATAAGTCTCCGTATGATTTGATTGGTTGGTTGGTAAACATATATTTT